>PVHP010016584.1:0-35292 GCA_004024765.1 Zapus hudsonius
TTAGCCCAACATGAGCCTGACAGACTGACTCCACCCAAAGAATCATAAATGGCAGCAAAAGAGATGGGACAAATTCTAGTTGTTTATCTTAAAAGTTGTGTGTATATAATCCCGAAGGAGGCTAGAAGGAAGACTGTATTTTAACACTTTTGTTTCCAAAGCAGAGCCATAAAGAGATTTTTCCAGTCTGTTCTGCTTGTATAAGCTGTGTACCTCCTCAGGGTTGACCTTGAAGCCCTTGATGTCGACAACCTCTGTAGCTAAGGGTGCCTCACACCAGAGTCCTGCCATTATAGAGCTTCACTAAAGCTATACATAGCCTTTAAAAATGTATTCAAAAGCCAGAAGATATATAGAGTCCTTGAATCAAAGACTCACATTTTTTTTTTGCTTTAAGAGAATATGCAATCCAGTTGATCCATATTGTTATAGGTTCCTAGGCTGACTTTAGCTTTGAGAGTAAAAGGTGTGTCAGCCTGTGACTTCCCAGTGTGAAATCTTATGGGGGAATGTGACCAGTATCACTAATATGAGTGAAAACTTTCCATATCTTCTACACATAGTCATCTCACAGTTAAAACTTACTAAAGAAAAACCCACACAATTGGGTTCTGTGAAATACATTAAAT
This sequence comes from Zapus hudsonius, assembly GCA_004024765.1. Classification (NCBI taxonomy): domain Eukaryota; kingdom Metazoa; phylum Chordata; class Mammalia; order Rodentia; family Dipodidae; genus Zapus; species Zapus hudsonius. The sequence goes on from PVHP010016584.1 coordinate 630, forward strand.
ATGACCAAGTAATATGACCTTTTCAGAGGAGCTCATATACTGTCTGCTTAACCTTATTGCCCAGCCTCATGTGTGTAGATCAATGTTTCTTTCTACTTGTGTATATCTCTATATTTAAGTATAACACATAGAGAAAATATGTAAATACCTAAAAATACATGATGACAAAGCTGTCTGCCCCACTTATACTAGAATAATGATAGCTGTTCATGTTCTTAGAGTCAGCACTTGCCTCAGAAAAATGAATGAATATATGCATGAATGAATGAGTTTGCAAAACAATGTTCTCAGTGCTAGACTAAAGTGTCAAACGCTGCAATGCAAAAATAATAATAATAATTGAAACAAGGACTAACTTCTATAGGACTTTAAAAATTGAAGAAGTTACTTTCAATTGGAAAAGTAAGGCAAAAGAAAAAAAGATGGAGATACTAATATCCATTGAAGGATCTCACTGTGACAGAAATGTGCAGGAGCAGCAATATATATATATATACACTTCACATTCACTCCAGCAGCTTGCTTAAGGTCACAGCACTGGAGATAAGAACCGCCTCCTGCCAGACACCATGCTCCTTCTGGAAAGGGAGTGATTAACCTTCTAGCTGAACCTAGGATAATAGGTACATTCTCCACCAGGTCAGAAGGCAGGAGGATTCTGTGTAGAGAGAATTACACAAGTGCAGACATTGAAATGTAAGGAGCGCCCTTTGATATCTATAAGGAATCCTTCTGAATGATAAGACTAACTATCAAAGAGGTGGAGATGAGTTGGGAGGCGATAAGTGCTCTGCTGAAAGCTTGTCTTCCTTCTATCGTGCCAGGCACTGGAAAGTTACTAAAGTTGGGCTGTAGAGGCTCATTTGTAGCAAAGCTTCATATAGGTTTTTTTTTTTTTATGGTTTGTTTGGGAGTGTTTTTTTTTTTTTGTCTTGTTTGGTTTGGTGAGACAGGATCCAAGCCCAGGTTGCCATGAAAAACCACTGTGTAGCCCAGGCTACTGTTCCTCTGCCTTAGCCTCCCAAGTGCTAGGATCACAGGTATGACCCACCACACCAAGGCTTCACATAGTTTTGTATAAAATTGGTATAAGGAAGGAAAGAATGAAGGTGAAGGATTTGCCTGAAGTTAAGTTGTGGTACTAGGCCTCAAAAGGGTGTTAGGAATTTAACAATTTTTAGAAGAAATCCATAGATCATGTAAGAATTATTTCATATTGTAGATGCTCTTTATATTCTTTCAGCTCTTTGTACTTGACTGGGCATAACTAAAATAAATTTATAAAATTGTCTTTCCTCTTCTATTTGAAATATTTTTCTGTCACATTTGACAAAAGATAACAACATGTTAACTTCAAAGCCATCAAAGTAATTGTAAACTCAGTGTGCATTCAAACCTCTTGTCATTGGTGGAACTATTCAGAGAACTTATCTACTTAAAGCAGAGCTCTAAATCCCGAAGTTAAAAAAGAAAAGAAAACAAATAACTTTTGAAAGCTGAGAAAACTCTGGGGCCCAGGTCTACACACCACAGGAATGTCTAAGTGACCATTCCCAGGCTTAACACTGTAGATAATGCAGGGTCATAGTTTCATGGCAAGACATCATGTGACTAAGAGCCACTCCTCACTAAATAGGAAACACTGCTGAATATCAAAGATGTAAATAGGAACAACTCTACTTTCCTACCCTCAAGGAGTTCACACTTCAAATGAAGAAACGGGGAAGTATGTTCCTAATTTGATGAGGCAAGTGTCTGATGGCAGTATTATAGTGTGTTGTAAGTGTCAAAACTCATTTTGCTTGAGCAGATCAGTCATACTTCCTGAAAGAATTGGTATTTGTTTGATACCTAAAGATGAATGAGAGAGAAAGCTAGGGCAGGTGGAGAGGAGGGTGAAAAGGCATAAAGCAAGCCAAGGGAGCTAGCATGCAGATCCAGGAACACAAAGATCTATTGATGAGTATTTAGTACAGCACCATTGATGTGTATGTGTGTGCGTGCACACACTAAGATGGAAGGATGAGGATATATGTGTGGAAACCAATTGCTTGAAATCCTTGATTGTCTTTCATATTAAAGTTTAAAACTGCTATTCTTTTTAAATTAGTATCTTTATTATGAGTAAATATATACATTGTATGAGCAAATCTTGTGAAGGTAGCCAGTTTTTCTTTTTTCTTTTTCTTCCTCCTTTGTGTATTGTTGCTGAGGGGGGCGATGTCTTGAGGTAGGGTCTCTGTAGCCCAGGCTGACCTGGAATTCACTATGTATTCTTAGGGTAGCCTTGAACTCACAGTGATCCTCTTACCTCTGCCTCTGAAGTGTTGGGATTAAAGACATGCATCACCGTGCCTGGCTTTGATAATAGTTTTTAAAAGGAGAATTTTGAGAGTAAGAGGTTAATGGATTGAAATAGGAGAGTACGGGGTAAAGTATTAGAGTTTGGAACAATCTATCTGTGGAGATAGAAAGAAGGGAAGGCCTAAAAGAATGACTCTCTGGAGCAGGGTTGATAGCATGATACTGTTTGGCAGAAATGAGCAGTGGTTTGGGGGTCATTTAGCAGGCTTCAATATAAATTTCATGTCTACCACTACTGGTTATGTGCCTCCCATGGGACACCTCTCTTTAAGCCTAGCTTTTAGGAGGTCAGTAAATGAAGACAAAGTATCATGCTTTCCTTCTATCTGCATATGTTTTTTATATGCAGAAATGCTTCTGTTATTTAAATATTATTATTGGAATAGTGGTGATCCTACTTAAAAAGTGTTTTATTCATTCATCCATTTGAGCATTTCTTGAGGTGTTTTGTTTGTTTGTTTCTGATAAGGCTAGCCTGACTGCCTGCCCCCATTAGAACAGCAGAAGAAAAGTCAATGTATGCACATGATACAGCTAGCACATACGTACACAGACATACACATAGCCCTATGTGAAGGCATAGGTAGCTACTTAGTAAGGGCCTGGAGAATTCTACCTCAAAGAATCAAGGGAGAAGCCTAGAGCTGAGCTTGGCAGTCCCAAACTGCATTTGGTGATTTGAAATCTGCAGCTCAGAGGGCTAAGAAGCTAAACACCCACTGGGCTGGCTGTAGCTGGAAGGTGGAAGTTTGAGCACAAGGTTTAGGAATGAGGACAGGTACTGGTGTCACTCTATGTTTTCATTGGGGACCCAGGACTAAGGTGACTACACATTAACAGCTTACTCAGAGACTGAAGCCCAGCTTTGAGTCAAATTACATCTGATTAAATTCAGCAAATATGTCTTCCTTTGCCTATCTACAGTAAGCAAAATCATCTTTCCCAGATGGAGATAATATTACCAAAGATTTAATATATAGCAAAAAGTTTTCACAGATGTTATCTGCATTTAACTAAAATAATTATAATACAAAATATGAGAATTTTCAAAACTCCAAAGGAAAAATACCATACAAGATCTATCCAGGTATTGACAGTAGTCAACATGGATGCTAATATATCTGTGCCTAACATGCTCAAGAAATTGAAGAAGAATATGGAGAATTCAGCAGAGAGATGGGATTCGTGCAAGTAAATGAGAATTCTGTAACTGAAAATGCAAACCTTTTAAATTAAGAATAGGATAAAGAAAGCAATGGAACTTACAACTGAAGAAAAATATGTGTAAACTGAAACTTAGGAGGAAGAAAACTATCCACATTGCAGACTAAGATAATAAAAGATGGAAAACACACAAAGCTTACAAAGAACTATGGGAGACTGAAGAAATCTCACAGAAGTAAGTAGTTGGAATTTCAGAGTAAGAAGATGGATATAAAGCAGAAGCTACATTTAAAGAGAGGAGGGCTAGAAGTTTCCCATTTTGGCCACAGAAATTCAAGTGAGTTGTTTCACCTTTTGAAGAGTTGATTAGTGAAATTACACATTAAAATCATAACAAAAGTTCTATGATATATAATGTAAAAAGTGATTTTGTTAAAACTCAACACATTTATGATTTGACAAAAATCTTGGAAAAGTAAAATTAGGAACTCCTTAGTCTAATAAAGATTTTCTACAAAGAAAATGCCTAATGTAGATACTATTCTTAATGTGAAATTCTAAAAATGTTCCCACTGTCATTAATACTATTCCACATTGTATTCAAATGTGTTCCAAGGTAAGAAACCAAGAATAATTAATTAAAGCCAGAAAGATTAGGAAAATAAAGTTAACATCATACATGAAACAGTTATAGTATACACATAGAAAACTGAAGATTCCCATAAAAATATTAAAATTTAATGAGAAGGACTATAGAATGGGAGAAAATATTTACCAGTTATACAAAAGAAAGAGAGAGAAAAAGAGAGAGAGAGAGAGAGAGAAATATCAAGAATATATAAGGAACAAAAAAAACCCCACAAAATAAAACTGCCAATCAACAGTTGGACAAACTAAATGAACAGATGGCCCTTAAAAGAAATACTTAAGACATATGTTCACCATTCTTAGTCATCAGGGAAATGCAAAATAAAACTACTTTGAGATTCTATCCTATTCCAGTCAGAATGGATACCATCAAGAAAGTAAATACCAACAGATGATGGTGAGGATGTGGGGAAAGGGGAGCATTATTCACTGTTGGTGAGAATATAAACTGGTACAGCCACTATGGAAGCCATTGTGGAGTTAAGAAGTGAATTATCATATGACCCAGATATATCTCTCCTGATAATAAACTCAAACTACTATATCCTATACCACACTGACATTTGCACATTCATATTTATTGCTGCTCTATTCACAATAGCTAAAAATTGAAACCAGTTTAGTTGCCCATCAACTCATGACTGGATAATAAAAATTATCCAGTTAAAACCCAGAAAGGCTAGGAACAATGTATTTCAAATGTGGATGGATCATAGCTGCCAACCCAAACTACTATACCCAGCGAAATTATGTCTCATAATAGAAGAAAGAAAAACTGCCTGTGATAGAAGCATCACAAATGAATAAAGGAATTCATTAGCACTAAGCCATCCCTACAGAGGATACTGGATGGACTACTTCACATCAAAGAGAAGAATAAACATACCCAGGAGAATATACCAATTACTAATGCCAGAGCAGTTGATAAGCAAATGAAGACCAAGAGAACACCAAATTCCCACAAATCATTAATGTGACAGGGATTAATTCACACTTTTTGATTACTGGATCAGAAAACACTATCCACTCTTTTCTGTCTTCAAGAAACTCATCTTACCACCAAAGACTGGCATTATCGTAAGGGAAAAAAAAATAAAGAATTGAAAAAGAGTCCAAGCAAATGGAACCAGGAAACAAGCAGAAATAGCTATTCTAATATCTGATAAAATAGACTTCAAATTAATTAGAATAAGGAAGGTCAATTCATTTTGACCAAGGAAACAATTTACTAAAAAGATATGTTCCAAGTATATACATACCAAACATAAGTGTACCAAATTTTATAAAACAAAATCTATATGCCTATTGAGTCAGAAACAAATCCCAAACAATAATGTTGGGCAAAATAGACCGAAAATGAACAGAAACAGTGAAGTTCAATCATGCCATAGATCAAATAGACCTAGCAGACATTTATACAACATTCCATCCAAACACTGCCAAATACACATTCTTCTTAGCAGCCCATGAAACTTTTCCTAAAATAGATCTCATATTACAATGCAAAGCAAGTCTGAATTTGGGAAAATTGGAATAACTTATATTTTATCAGACTACAATGCAGTAAAGTAAGAAATTGGCATGAGAAACAACTGAACAACTTATTATTGAACACTTGTTGGGCCAAATTAATCGAGCAAAATAGAAGACCCTAATCAATAACATTAGTTATGATAAAATAGGCCTTTCCAAAGATACTAATGGAATTGAGAGAATCATAAGGACATGCTTCAAAACCTTGAATTCCACCAAATTGGAAAATCTAAAAGAAACAAAGTTCTCAATACACATAATCTACCAAAATTAAAGCTAAATGAAATAAATAACTTATAGAAATCTATAGCACACAACCAAATGGAAGCAGCAATTAAAAATTTTGTTGTAGTCGGCTTTCTTGTTGCTGCACAGAAAGACACCAACAACAACACCAACAACAAAACAGTTTGTGGAGGAATTGTTTTTTGTTTGTTTGTTTGTTTTACTTATAGACTTCAGGGTAAGCTCCATGATGGCAGGGAAAATGATGGCATGAGCAGAGGGGTGGGCATCACCTCTTGGCCAAAATCAGATGGACAATAGCAATAGGAGAGTGTGCCAAACACTGGCAAGGGGAAGCAGGCTATATCCCCCATAAGCCCACCCCCAACAACACACCTCCAACAAGGTTCCAATACCCAAACTGCCATCAGCAGGGGATCGAGCATTCAGAACACATACATTTGTGGGGGACAAAACCTCAAGTCTGCCCCTGGCCCCCACAAACTGTAATCATACATGATGTAAAATACAATGCATTCAGTTCAATTTAAAAAACCCCCATAGTTTTAATCCATCCCAGTGATGTTCAAGCATCCCTATAATTTAAGGTCTTTAATTGAGTCATAATAACAAAAACAAAAACAAAACAACAACAACAAAAAAAAACCATAATGGCACAGAACATTCACACTGCAAAAGATAGCACTGGACACAGCAAAAACAGATTAACCCAATACAAGATTTAAGACAAACAAGACAAATATCAAACTCTAACTCCAAGTCCCATGATAACCAGTGACTGCTCTTCAGAGTTCCAGTTCTACCCCTCTACCTCGGCTACTCACAGTCCGGGAAAACTTCATCTGGCACTGAGAGCTCTCCTTGGCAGCCATCCTATAGTCCTGGCATCTCACTGGGTCTCCACTGCAACCCATAGTTCATCCTCATGACTCCATCAGGCCTCCACGCAGACAATCCAACACTCCTGCTTCACACTACCGATGGCCATTTTCAGAAACAAAACTGTGTTGCAAATCCAATGACCCTCTCTTCCTGCATTTGTTATGCTCCATAGTACCAGGTGGGCTACCAATTTGTTAATCCAGGAGAGGAACAAAGCCAATTTTGAAAAGCAGGAAACCTCCTTTAGCATTCAGGCCCTTACTTCAAAGGGTCTGCATTCCTGCTGTTTCCATGCAGACCACCTGGTCCAATCTCAATGGTTGTAATCTCTCAAACAATTGCAGCTGAATAGGAAGCAGTTTCAGCTCAAATATATATATATATATATATATATATATATATATATATATATATATACACATATATATATACATATATATGTGTGTATATATATATATTTTTTTTTCTTTTTGTGCCATCTCCATCTGCTCACACCAGTCCATTTCTACACAATCCAACCCTACACAAGTTCTCAGGACACAGGCAGGCAGAACGCAGCAGGTCTCTCAGGCAAACTGCTTCTAGACCAGTTCCAACAAAGTTTTTCTCACCCCTCATAGTCCATAGTCTTACTGCATTCAGGTCTTTCGAATCTGACCAGATTGGTCCATGAAGATGTACTCACAGTACTGCAAGGCATCTCTCAGGCCGAGGTTTCAAATCCTTCCACATTCCTCCTCATGCAAATCAGTTCCAAAAGGTCAAAAGCTACAGAATCAGGGTTCTAGCCCCTACGACAGATCCCACTCTCTGGTACTAAAACTGTTGTAGTCAACCTTTCTCACTCTGACAAAACACCCAAGCAAAAACAAGCTGATTGGATGAATGGGTTTATTTTGGCTTATACAATCGAGGGGAGACTTCATCAAGGCAGGGACAACAATGGCATGAGCAAAGAGTGGACAACAGCAATAGAAAAGTGTGCCAAACTCTGGCAAGGGGAAGCTGGCTGTAACACCCATAAGCCTGCCCCCAACAACACACCTCCAATAAAGTTCCAAAACTGCCATCAACTGGGGATTGAGCATTCAGAACACATTTGTTTGTAGGGGACACCTGGATCACAAATCTCTCAGTCAAAAAAGTGCAGTTCCAGACAGGTTCACTGTAAAATTCTGTAAGAGAGTTAAGGAAGACCTTAAACCACTGCTTCTTTGTTTATTCCATAAAATATAAATTATTATATGTTACTATTATTGATATTATTATTATTCCATAAAATATAAAAAGAAATGCTCCTTAAGTCCTTGATGAAGCCAACATTATGCTAATAGCAACTCCAGATACAGACACAACAATAAAAAAGTATAGATCAACTTTCCTAATAAATATAGATGCAAAAATCTCCAATAACAGAGTGACACCCTACCTCAAAAAAAAAAAAACACCAATAAATAAAATAATTGCAAGCAGGTTCAAGAGCATATCAAAAAGGCCATCCACCTTAGTCAAGTGCACTTTATTCCAGAGACTCAGGATGGTTCAGCACACATAAATCAGTAAATGTAAGACATAAGTAGATTCAAGAACAGAAATCATGTGAGCCTCTCAATCAATGCAGAAAATGGCCTTTGTCAAAGTCCACCATCCTTACATGATAAAAGCATTGAAGAGACTAGGAATGGTGATATGTGTGTCAACATAAAAGGCTGCATATAACAAATTCACAGGAAACAAACACCATGCTAAATGGAGGAAACTTTGAAGCCTCCCCACTAAGATATGGAACAAAATAAGGGTGTCTACTCTCTCCATTACTATTTAATACAGAGCTTGACATTCTAGTTGTCATGATAAATCAAAAGAAAGAAATAAAACAGGTACAAATGGGAAAGAAAAATACTAAACTATCCTCCTTTGTGGATGATATTTTTCAGGAAATGAGACCCTAAACAAGTTTACCAGAAAACTCCTGGAGCTGATAAACACTTTTAGCAAAGTGGTAGAATACAAAATTAGCACGCAAAAATCAGTAGCCTTCTTATATACCGATGACAAGCACACCAACACAAAAAACAGGCACAGAGATAAAGGGAACAGAATGGAAGATCCAACTATAAGTCCGTGTAACTTCAGGAACCTGATTTTTGACCAAGAGGCCTAAAACACACTGGGGAAAAGACAGTATTTTCAATAAATGGTGCTGAAAAAACTGGTTATCTACTCGTGGAATAATGAACCTTAACCCTTATCTCTCACCATACACAAAAATCCACTCCAGATGAGTAAAGAACCTCAATGTAAGACCTGAAATTCTGAAATGACTGAAGAAGAAAAATAAAAAATAATTCGGGGAAACGGTCCCATTCATAATAGCCACAAAAAATAAAATAAATCTGGGCTGGAGAGATTGCTCAGTGGTTAAGGCACTTGCCTCTAGTGCCTAAGGCCCTGGGTTCAATTCCTCGGTACCCACATAAGCCAGACTCACAAGGTGGTTGCCCTGGTGCACTCTCTCTGTCTCTCTCTGCATCTCTCTGCTTGAAAATGAATAAATAAAACATTTTTAAAAATAAAATAAATCTCTCAGAACATCCCTAACCAAGGAAAAGAAAGACTTCTACAGTGAAAACTTTTAAACATTGTAAATAAATGAATACCCAATTCCCATCAATAGTACAATGAGCAAATAGACATTAGGAATACTCTCACAGTGGAAAATCATTATGGGTTGTGATTTGAATGTCAAATGTCCCCCATAGGCTCATGGGTGGTGCTAATTGGGAAGGTGTGGAATCTTGAGGAGATAGTGTCTTCTGTAGGAAATGGCTCCCTGGTGGTAACCCTTGAGGTTTTGTAACCTAAGTCTGGCTTCCTTTTTACCCTCCACTTCCTGACAATGCAACGTAACCAACTGTCCTCTCACTCCTGCCACCATGCCTTTCCCTCCATGATTGACTGTATTCCCTAGAAATGTAAATCAAAATAAACCCTTCCTTAAGTTGCTTCTTGCCAGGTCTTTAGTCATAGAAATGATTGAAGTAACTAATACAATATAATATGAAAAGTATGCAAAGTGGGGCTGGAGAGATGGCTCGGTGGTTAAAAGTGCTTGCTTACAAGCCCAGTGGTATGACTTTGATTCCCCAGTACCCATGTGAAACCAGATGCACAAAGTGGCACATATATCTCTAGTCCATTTGCCATGGAAGAAGGCCCTGGCACACCCATTCTCCCTCTCTCTCTCTCTCTCTCTCTCTCTCTCTCTCTCTCTCTCTCTGTATTCCTTTCTCTCAATTAAATAAAAAAAATTTAAGTGACATGCAACAACTTGGTCACATCTCACATCCATGGGGAACAGAAGCTGGCATGAAGAGAATATACTAAATAGTTTAAATTTTTAAAATCAGGCTGGAGAGATGGCTCAGTAGTTAAAAGCACTTGTTTGCAAAGCCTGATGGTCTGGGTTCAGTTCCCCAGTCCCCTTGTAAAGCCAGATGCACAAAGTGGCACATGTGCCTGGAATTTGTTTGCAGTGGCTGGAAGTCCTGGTGCACCCATACTCACTCTCTGTCTTATTTCTCTCTGTCTGTGTCTCTCAAACAAATAAACTACTTTTAACAGATTTAAAATCAAGCAAATGCAATGGGCTAGGCATCTGGGCAACGGTTATCTGCTGTGACATGGTGTGTTGAAAGAGCAGACAAGGGTTTATTTCTGGATATAGCTAGATTTGTTTGCTTTTGAAGAATTCATTGAACTCTGTACTTAAAATTTGAAACCTTTTAACGCAGGTTTTACTTCATTGCTAAGCTCTGTTAAGATCATCAAAGGGAAGAGGAGTTGTCAGTTCTGGCATGACACAGCCCTGTGCCTGTGCATGCTGGTGATGCAGGTCTGATTGCCCTGTTGGCCATGAAGAGGAAAGTGGAGAACAGGAGGGTGTCAGAGGCAGTCTGGGGAGTCACCCGACAGGAGGGAAGCCCACAAAGTATATCTCCTAACTCAGCCCCTTGACTGTGCTGTGTTCAAGGCTTGCCACTTTACCTTGTCAGCTTATAAGCATGAGTCATTACCACAGGGAGAGATCGTGTTCAGATCCTCTTTAGAAGTGCACAATACTTGTCATTGAGAAGGGTGGAAATATGTTTTTTTTTTCTTTGTGAGCATTTTGACAGTGAGCACCCCTTAAAGAGCACGTAGATAGCAACTTCCTTTGCTGAAGTTAGACAGACTGTTACTGGGTCTCTAAAATGGTAATTTAGGAAGGTTTATTATTTTTTTCTTTTCTCCATAACTAGGGACTTTGAGCCCTTTCCCTCTCTGCCTTCGGCCTTATGTCCCATAAGAATATTTGCTGGTCTGCCAGAATTTAGGCTGAAAGTTGGCAGACAGCTGACAGGATATGGGGGGGGGGTAGATGATGAAAAGCCCAGACTACTGTGAGAGGGCAGGGCCTACTTGCAGCACAGAGCTGTAACTGGGAGGGTCATGTGGCTGGATATTATTATTATTATTATTATTATTATTATTATTATTTTGGTTTTTTGAGGTAGGGTCTCGCTCTAGCCAAGCTGACCTGGAATTTACTATGCAGTCTGAGGGTGGCCTCAAACTCATGGCAATCCTCCTACCTCTGCGCTGGTGTTAAAGGCACGTGCCACCATACCCAGCTTGAATATTATGCTTAAGGTCATCTGATTATTTTTTTTCTTTGAAGTACAGAATTTAGGAGGAGAAAGGACAAAGGAAGAGTAAAAAATAATAGGGCTATACAATATTATCCAACAAAAATAAATACCTAAAAACTAATGCACAAGAATAAGTATACCATCATTCCAACAGAAATGGATGATTTCTGGAGCTTGGTTCATGTACCATGGCCTCACACATCTTTTTATTTATTTATTTATTGTTGGCCATTACTTTCAACTCTGTCTAAAATTTTCATCCCTGAGATGAGACAACATGATTACAGTTGTGAAGTATGAATAAGTGCATTTATGTTGAGGCTGTTGGATAAGTACTTGGTATATAGTACAAAGGTACCAGCCATGGTGGTGGTGGTGATGAAGAAAGAGTATGGCTTTATTTTTTTCCTGCAGGGGTAGTAGTGAGTAGCAGTAGCTAGAAAAGAGGAGCTCTCTCTTATGCTATGGTAGGAGGGAAGAATGGCCTCAGAAGCAGCTGCTTGGGCACCACAGGGGAATGGTTAGCTACTCCTGCCAGAAGGTTAGTGTGTGAGTCTGCTGCAGCCACTCAGTCTACCTCCACAGACTGATGAGAGCCCTGGGCTCCCAGGTGCTAGCATACCAGTTGAGGATGAGGATGAAACTTCTGAAAGCATTGTTACCCCTGCAGTGGTGCTCAGCAAATGATGATAACAGTAAATCCTACTGATTAAGACCTCTTGTCATTTTGCTTTGTTTTTATAATTTTACTTTAAAATCATCAGTTTCCTTTTACCTGTGAGATGTCAGGCTCAAGGAGCCCAGCATCTGGGCCTGAGATCATGTGACTAAGTGGTAGTATCTGGAAGTTTCTCCTACAAATACAGTGCTCTTTTTGGCTGGTTGCCATTACCTGGTGTTGGTGGGGGGAGGCAAAGAGATCAGAGTGTAGATGTGTCCAAGAAGGTGAGCACTGGGCACAGGTGCAGCCATAGATCCTGCTGGGAGAGCTGAATCTTGACGTCTTGGAATTTTCTGACTCACCTTTTGCTCTCCACTTCCAGACTATTTATTTACCTAAGCATTTATTCTCTTTGAAACTCTTTCAGCCACATGTCCTTCATTGTGCTCAACGCTGGGCCCTTATCCCAGCCAGGCTTTTCTTTCCAGCTGCTCTGCGCCCCCACTAGCCTGACTCTTATCCGGTGGGGGTCACCTTATACTCCCACCCCTAGTCTCCTGAGAATTGGAAGCTTTGAATAAAAATCAAGCTTCAGGGTTTGATTTTCTTTTTGGAATCCTTATTGTGTGAAGCTTGGGGCCAGGCTTGATTAATCAGTCTAGGTGTGGTGGAACCTTTCTGCCCTCCCCAGAGAACTTGGCCTTCGAGAAACTTGGCCTGATTTTGGCTCTTACAGTGAAGTCTAGACTTTGAAGCATCGGTCAATATTCAACTCACCCCCCCAGAAAAACCTCTGAAAGGTTGAGATGGAACCAACACTCATACCACAGGAAAATGTGTTGTCAGAATTAGGAAGATGGAGTCTACAGCCATACCACCCTGAACGCGCTTGATCTCGTCAGAATTAGGAAGATGGAAAGCTAGCCTGCTACTTAAGGTCTTATTCTGGGACTTTTCAGCTCTCTTCCCATAGCTCATCCTATAGATTCTGTCTCAGCCTTCCCATGTCCTACTAGTATCCTCATGAAGTATCCCATAGCCCTGCTATGTCTTGGGATGGGGCTGATCTGGACTACTGGTTTCTTCCTCTCTCTTTGAGGAAAAGAAATATCAGATAGTTTTATAAATGAGATCATTTATCCACCAGCATGAGAAGAGTGCTGAAACTCAGTTCTACTTCCTTCCAGGGGAAGTGAGCATGGACATGTATCCACACTTCCCTATTGTAGACACAGCACTACATGCCTCACACCAAGTGACAGATTATTCAAGCTTCACATGGTGAGGGATAGGAAGGCACACTGAACCTAACAGTGTCCTCACCTGTCCTGGGTTCATGTTGGAGGGCTCTATAACAAAAGACATACAAGAAAAAGAAGTATTCAGTTATTCAGTTTTATTTAATATCAGGTTCTGTGCCGTGGAAGCCTTCCTATAAAGAGCCTGAGAAACCTTAAGCCTGAGTACTTGGTGCTAGACTGGATGGGGAGTTGGAGAACACAGAAGGGTGAGGGCTTTGCTCAGTCTTCTCTGATAAGGCTGGGGCTCGCCTCCTGAAGGGTTCTTTTCACATGAGGGTCTTGTGACCTGCCTCAGGATAAGGCTGGAAAATCGTTTCCAGGGTTTAAAACCTGCTTCTGGGGAAAGGGGTGGTGCTGTGAGGCTGGTTTTCCTCCTGTGGGTTGCCTCAGATACCTTCAGCATAACACGTTCAGTGGACCACTGTGCTGTATTCTGAGACAGCATGTCCTGCCCCGTCAGATGCCAGCATTAAGGATAATGAGCCTGTTAAGTAGATGCCACTCACTCTTGTTATCCTACAACTGAGAAAGCAGGGGCTCAAAGGTGAGTTTGTGTGTGGAGGCTTCCACAGATCAGATAGAGATCTATCTGACCTCAGACCCAGACTTTTCCACCAATCAGGTTCCTCAGATCACAAGTCCATCTTCATCTGGTAGCCCGGGAGCTGACGCAAGCCCCTGTTCCTGTTCCTGTGTCTTTGTACTTCTGTCTTCTGCCTGAGGTCTACCTGAAAGCCTTCCCTGATGCTCCTCTTCCAGGCTGTCTGACATCCTCCTCCCTGCCTCAGGCGACCCCTGCTCTGGCCATCCAAACAAGTGAAGTGCTGTGGCCCCAGCCCTTCCTTGAGACTTTCTACAGACATGGAGCCATTGCCTTCTTCTCCACCCTTGCTAGACTGGGATCCTGTGGGAGAAACTGCCATGTCCTCTGCCCTTACAGACTGGGATCAGGAAGAAGAAAAGTCCCTCTTCAGAGTTCTAGCAGTTGACAGTGTCTGACTTCTCATGATGGAACCAAGAAAGAATCGTAACAGGGTGTTCATCTGAAAAGTAGCGAGATGATTGCTAGTTTACACTCATAGGATAGGATACATTTGTGATGCGTGGGCCAGTTCTTTTAATTTTGGATTCTTTATTTTTTTAAAGTAATTTTTGTGGGTTTACTTGGTTACTTGGATTGGATTTCAACCTGACATTTCATTATGTATAATCTCTGCAAGTGAAAAATAGCTTTTATGAGGGAATAGAAGAGATGATATTCATGTACTCCAGACACCACGTTGAGGTTAGGAAGGAGTCACATTTTTGCTTTGTCTTAACTGGGGATTTTGCTGGTGTTCTTTTAGTCTCAGATTTCCAAGCTCTTGCACATTAGCCTACCTTTGAGATTTGATCTCTCTGGATATAAATGAGTAACAAAGAGTAAGACACGGTCATCTGAGGGACTAGACTTTGTTTTTTGTTTCATCAACCCCCATCAGGCCCTTGTACTGGTTTCTGATGAGTCCAAACACAGAAGGACATGGCAGTAAAACACAAACTGAATTGCTTCATATAATGTGGCCTTTGCAGATACACACACCTTTTGAGTTATTTTCCATAATATTTACTGTGCTAGTCAGAATTGTAGCACTGTCTAGTTCCTTGTTTTTTTCATTCCTCTTCTGCCCCTCCCCCATCTACATGGTCCCTGGCTGCCTTCCTCCCCTCCCCCATGACCCTAGCATCAGCTGCACCCTCAAGGACAGACAGCAGATGCTTCAGTCAATCTAAGTGAGCCTGAATAGCTGCCAAGGTGGACATCAGATAAGTGCATGAGCTGTCTGGCTTTTGACACTAAAGGCTGGAGCTGTGGATGGTGGTGGGAGCAGTGATGAGTCCATGGAGGAAACTGTCCCAGGGGTTGGTTATTCTACCCACCTAATCCTCACAGTATCCTACAGGCCACCTATTTCAACCTTATAGATCAGGAAACTGAGGCACAGGAGGATCAGGGGATCTCATTGATTTTCTAGACTTGAAGCCTAGCTGTCCAATCCCAGAGCCTTCATCTTAACCCTAACCCCCAGAAGACCTTCCATATCTGGTAAATGTTCATCCAGAGGACCTGTTGTCTTCCCAGAGAAGCTGAGAGAGTAGGAGAGTGTCGAAGCATATGAAAACTCTACAGATAAAACATGAGACTTTTAAAAAAGACAAATTAGGGTTTTAGTTGGGTGATTTCTAGCCCACATTTATTTCAAAGCCATGACAGTGCTTTGTCCAACCATAGGATTTCAGATCCATTTCCATCATGTTGCTGTTCTTCATTTGTTAGGCTCTAGGGTTAATCCTGTGGGCTGGTCCTACCCACATTATGACAATAAAGTTTGAAATATACTTACTTGGTTTAGCTGTGCACCTAGAAATATTTAAGCTATAAGTAGCTCAAAAGAAAGGAACTGGATCTTTGGCATCATGAGTTGATGCAGGGTGGGGCAGGGTGAGACCCAGGTGGATCTGATGCAGCATCCCATGCTCCTGAGCTAGCAGTGGGGAACCTTGGCCAAATTACTTCAAGTGGAGCTGGCTTAGTGAGTATAGTGCTTGTCATGCAAGCATGAGGAGCCGAGTTCAGATCCCCATGGATGGTGCCAGGGATAGTGGTGGGCATATGTGATCCCAGCCCTGGGAGACAGAAGTGGGATCCCCAGAGTTTGCTGCCTAGCCAGTCTAGACCATGGGTGAGCTCTCTCAAATAAGGTGGGGAGTGATAGAGGAAGACATTCCAGCATCAACCCAGGGACTCCACACTCACATGTGCACCCACATACATGTAAACATGAATGCACACATAACCCACATACACAACTGATTTCCCATTTTCTATTTTAAATGTACTTTATTTGTTTGCTAGCAGACACAAAATGCGATTTTATTATGGAGGTTTTCAAATCAATTTGTTTGTTGCTTCTTCCCTTTCGGTACCACAGCCACTTTCAGATTCCATGTTTCCCGTTGTCATCTCCCCTTCTCATTAGCTCTTGTTCCCCTCTTGTGGTCTCCTATATCTAGTATCATGTCCTAAACCCACTCTCGGATCCTCATATTTACAAACATTAAATCTCATATGAGAAAGAACATGCTTTTTTTTTTTTCTTTGTCTTTCTGGGACTGAGATATCTCACCTGGTATAATATTTTTCCAGTTCATCCCTTTCCATGCACATTTCATAACTTCATTTTTCTTTACAGCTGACTAAAGTTCCATTGTTTATATGTCCCACCTCTTCAGTATCCAGTCATCAGTGAATGGACATCTAGGTTGATTCCATTTCCTAGTTCTTGTGAGTAGAGCAGCAGTCAACATGGATGTGTGAGTCTCTCTGTGGTCAGATATGTGTACTCCTTTGGGTGTATGCTCAGGAGTGGTAGATCTAGGTCATATGTTAATTCAATCTTTAGCCTATTAAGAAAACTGCACACTGATTGCCTTCAGTTTACATTTTCACCCACAGTGAATAAGGGTTCCTCCGTCCTCACACTCCTACCAACAATCATTATTATTAGTTTTCTTGAGGCTAGCCATTATGACTGGCGTGAGATGAAATCTCAAAGTAGTTTTATTTTGTATTTCCCTGTTGTTAAACTTTAAAAAAAATATCTGCTACCCATTTATGTTTCTTCTTTTGAGAACTGTCTGTCATTTCATTAGCCCATCTTATTGACTTGCAGTTTGGTTGGGTTCATTTGTTTGTTGTTTAGTGTTTAGTTCTTTATATATTCTAGATATCAACTCCCTATCAGAGGAATAGCTTGCAAAAATCTTCTCCCATTCTGTAGATTTTATGTTCATTCTGCTAATGGTTTCCTTTGCTATCACTTCATGTAGTCCTATTTCTTGATCTTTTGACTACTTTTTGTGCTATTAGAACCCTGTGTAGAAAGTCCTTGCCTATGTCTGTAACTTCCAGTGGGTTCCTATGTTTTCCTCCAGTAGTTTCAGCATTCTCATTTTAAACTATTTCTGGTTTTAAAATTGCTCCATTTTGAATTGACTTTCATACAGGGTGAAAGGTGTGGTAACACAGTGTGGTACTAACCACCTCATCAGACTGCTATGAAAGTTCTATTTACAAAGTGTCAGGTACAAAGCAATCTCTCAGTAATCAAGGGAACCTTTATTCTCTACCACTGATTTTTGACAAGTTTGAACAAGGTGTGTTATGAGGCTCCAGTAGTTTTATTGTTATCATCTATGGGCTGTGACTCAAACCCTTCAGTTTTTTTCACCTTTCTTTCATATTGAAGGCGCAGAACGATTGTTCATGATGAGTGTTCTTCTGTCATCTAGAAATATCTTTTGCTTCAATGGTCTATGACTTGTGCCTGCACAGTCATTCATCCATTTAGCAACAGTGAAACACACCGTTGACTCCCTGTGGTGTCAAAATAATGGACAATTATTTCACGATAATTAAAGGGAAGATTTGCCAGTCTTGCCCTGCTCATCTTCTGGCAGGGAAAGATGGCTGTGCAGATAAATAAATGAAGAGAAATAATTGCAGAATCTTCAGAGTCTTAGGGCTGAAGAGATGGCTCAGTGATTAAGGTGCTTGCCTGCAAAGCCTAACAGACTGGGTTCGATTCCCCAGTACACACATAAAGCCAGGTGCACAAAGTGGCACATGGGTCTGCAGCTTATTTACAGTGCCCATTTTCTCTGTGTCTCCTGTCTATCTCTCTCTGCTTGAAAATAAATAAATAAAAATATTTAGAATCTGCAGACACTTGCGGTGGGGCAAAAGAGAAGGAAGGCTCATCAGTTCTGCCTGAGTGGAGTGGTTGGGAGACGGGAAAGGATGTGGTCTAGAAAGGGTTCTGAAGCTTCAGAATTGGTTGTGTGGTCCTAAGTCGAGTGTAGGGGTGTGAAAGGTTATGGTGTGAAGGCTACTCTAAGCAGAGAGAGCAGTGTGAGTAAACGCCCAGGGACACCGACCAGCAGGGCGTGTGCAGTGATAAGGCCTGCATGGAGCCTGCTCATCCTAGGCCCTAATGGGAACTGCTCCTGGATAGCATTGCTGCCACCTAATGGGGAAATGGGGACTGCTGTGTCTCCATATATCTCACTTAATCCCCACAACACATTTGTTTTTTAAGTATTGTTGCCAACATCTTCAGAAATGGAAACTGAGGTTCTATATCTAAAAGAATCACCTTAAGGCATACAAGCAAGTTTGAGAACTAAGTGTCAGGAAAAAGATCAGACAAAACGACAGTAGCAGCAATAATAACAAAATAATGAAACCAGCCAGCATCATGTGGTGCTAGGCATGTGCTAATCTGCACCATCCAATACAGCCTGGGTCACTAATTTATGTGACGATTGAAATTTAACTGGACAAGACAGGAAGATTCCTTGCTCAGTTACGCTTGCCATGTGGCAGGTGTTCAGGTGCCTCATGCAGCAATTGACTAGTGTAGATCACAACTCCAGTGCAGACATTTCTGCTGGTTGAAGCACTTTGCACGTACTAACACTTACAGTCTCCATCACAGTTAGTTCTACGAGGAAGCTGCATTTAAGCTACACAGATGGGAAAAGTGAGACATAAAAAAGACATGAAACTTAACAGTCGCATGATGAAGTCCTTGTTTTTAAATACTTGTCCATAATGCCACCTCATATATTATGTTCTATGGAGCATAAATATTAATCAAAATAACAGAGCTGAGAGGTTGCCTATCCATAGACTCAAGCTAGGGCCTCTGCAAAGATGCCTTTGGGGACTTTGCAGTTGGCCCAGGCTTTCTGCACTGGAGGCTGTTGATCCCTGCTGAGTGACCTGCCAGAGAATCCTGCCTCTCAGCAGGCTTAGGCAAACAGCTCATCTGATGGAATTTAGCAATCAACTTTTCCTTCAAATGGCTGAATCAAGAGTAGACTAAATCTTAAGTAATGTTCAAAACTCCTCTTCTCTTCTTCTTCTTCTTCTTCTTCTTCTTCTCTTCCTCCTCTTCTTCTTCCTCCTCCTCCTCTTCTTCCTCCTCCTCCTCTTCCTTCTCCTTCTTCTTCTCCCTCTTCTTCTTCTTCTGTGAAGGTTTCTGAGATTATTTCAAGGTACCTAATGTGAGTCATATCTAAATGAATTTGATGAAATTATTTAACATCTCTGAAATTTCGTTTTGCCAATTGTGAAAGAAAAATAAAATACAAGTATCATGAGTTTATTCTGAATATTAAATAAAGGGTACAGTGTTTGAGGATGTTTTGCAAGCTGTAAACTAGTTTATGCAACTATAAAGTAAGAGATAATTACAACACAAATGATAGAACTTAGGATGTTTTTCTTCCACATAACCCTATAAAGTTTTCAAAGCAGCTGCGGTTTGATAAATTACAGGATAATATGCTCTTAATCATAACATTTGTGAAGTCTCCTTTCTTTTATATATAGTAGTTATTCAGTAAATGTTTGGATGGAAGGAGGATGGTTGGAGTGATGTGAAAGAGAGGGAGACAATACATAAAAGGTAAACAAAGAGAACTCATTGCTTTAAATTTTCCTTTTGAATTTTGTTTGTAAACACACTGCTTGATATGAACTGTACCTGAATTTTGAGGGGCCGAGAAAGAGAGAGGGAGAGAGAGAAGACAGAGAAAGAGATAGAAAGAGAGGGGGGATAGAGGGAGAGAGAGTCATTCAAGATACCCTGAATTGACCACTTAAATCAGTAAGTGTATTTCTTGGTATTTGTTTTTTATTCAGCAAAAATGTGATGAGCAGCTCCTCAGCAGAGCACTGTGCAAGGTCAGAGCACACACAGTTGACTGTGGTACTGTATTTTTGTTTTGTGATGCCTGTGTCTTCAGCTGCTCTTTCTGCCTGAAGCTTCCTAAGGAATGCAGGATAAGCTGACACTTGTTTGGTCATCAAAGGTTCCCAGCACTACTAAGGACTGCACCTGTCAGAATCTCTTTTCAAGGATTGTTTCCTGATGTTCCCAGTGCAGCTTCTGGTTTCCCTACAGATGGTGAAATGTGCTGATTCAGAAAGAAGAACGTGCACTGTCTCCCGCTTCCCCTGCTTATACCCCGGCCTTCTTCTCAGGAGCAGCCTTTCTAAGCTCTGCAGGGCACAGGGAGATAGATGGATTCATGTCATCTCAAAGAGTGTCACCATGTTGAAATCTTATGACATTGGGCAGTGTGGAGATCGTTCCATGAGAGATAACTGGGCAAGACTGTTTCTCTGGACGGGACTTTCTTTGGTGCTGCACACATGTGATGAGGATCTGTGTCTCTATGCTAAAACGTTAGGATCCTTGGAGGGCCAGGCTTTGTTCTTGTGTTTCCCAGCAGAGGCATTAGCATGCTAAACATGGCCTAGGAAGACTCTCCATGTGAGATCCATTTGTCTCATTTTGGAGACAAGAAACAAATTCAAACTGTGGCAGAAGCAGAGCTAAGATTCTTTCAAACTCTCAGTCTGGGTTGTCCTGCTTCTTGAGAGCTTGCTGCTCCTATGAAGTTTCTTTTTCCTTTCTAAGCTCCAGTTTCTTCATGTGTAAAATCAATACAATAATAGTACTATTCACCTTAGCTGTTTCACTTAGCAAATAAGACCCATCTATAGCAGGCTTTTATGGGCTGGGAAGATGGCTCCATAAATAAAGCAACCACCACTCAAACCTGGGTACCCGACTTTGATCTCCAGACCATACAAAGAAAGCCAGAAGCATATTAGCAGTGACATGAGGAAGGAGAAGTTCATGGTCAGCTCAGCAAAGAACAACAACAGTCCAGTGAGATCCAGAGATAAACCCTGCCTCAAATGTGGTAGAATGGCCAGGACGGATCCAGAGGTTGTCCTCTGACCACCGCACATATTCCATGGCATGCCTACACGCACACACTCACACACACACACAAATATTAGCTCACATTTGGGGTTTCTTCCTATCCAAACGCTTCAGTGCTCTGGAAGGGAACACAGCATTCACACAGAAAAACAACAGACACTATAAGTACTGAAAAAGTGGGGATTTCATACATAAAAAATGATTACCGGGTAATGTTGTTAAGAGGAAGCTAAGGGGCTGGAGAGATGGCTCAGCGGTTAAGGCACTTGCTTCCAGTGCCTACGGCCCCAGGTTCAATTCCCCAGGACCCACATAAGCCAGACTCACAAGGTGGTGACCCTGGTGCATTCTCTCTCTCTCTCTCTCTCTCTCTCTCTCTCTCTCTCTCTCTCTCATCTCTCTGCTTGAAAATGAATAAATGAAATATTTTTTTAAAAAAGAGGAAGCTAAGGGCAGTAAAATGGAAGCTGCTATACCACCTGGTTTTAAGAGTCCAGCAAAGAGGGGAGTTCCTGCAGTCTGAGCCTGTTGGAGCCCTGTTCTGAGAGCTGAGGGCAGCAGGGAAGCAGCCTCCACCCACACTCTGCTGGAGATGAGGGAAGAGAAGATAGGCTTGGTTTCCCTTTCCCTCGCATCTCCTGGCCAGTTTGGGAACTGCAGCCTACAGGGGTGCAGAGGTGGCTCCCACCACACTGAACAGAGCAATACGCTGGGTCCCAAAACAAATAGGTCAAGACCTTTGCAAGCCCAAGCCTCAAACCTCAGTTGCCTGCTTGCTGGAATGAAACTACTGTGATAACCAACTTGAAAGTTCAGCAGAGCTGTGCTTCCCCTGCTGCTGGGCCTCACACAGCTGGCTGTGCTCAGAACTGGGAAAAGCAACAGAACAAGCCTGGAAAGCTGGCAGAGCCCTCTTACTGGCCCCTGCAGCTGACTTTCTAGAAAGGCCTACTTGCTGAGCAGCCATGACCTTCAGGGTCTGCGGATGTGTGGCCACTCTCTCTTCTACCTGGCAAGTCTTGCGGAACATAGTATGCACTCAAGTGCTTACAGATACACCCTGAGCCCCGCAGCTTCTCCTGGCCATGGGAACTAATTCTCCAGTGCTGAAATTCTGCATTTAAGTTTCTCTCTCACACACAGACTGTGAGCGTGCAAGGGTGGCATCTGCACCTGCATACTCTCACTTCCTGTCCTGACCTAGCAACTGCAGCATGTTCTTGGCTCCTGAGGCAGTGCCAGCTCCCTGTAGCTCTTATCAGAGAAGGAAGCAAATGGTGCATTAGAACTCAGCATTGCCAGTGTCTTTTCTTCTGGGGAAGCCCAGTGGTGCTCGGGAATGCTGAACAAAGACTGTCTTTCCTACCAGGTCAGGAAAGGCCTTTTTGAAACAGTAACACTTGTGTTAAGAATACTCAGGAGTGCATCTGGCTTTACATGGGGCCCTAGCTCACCCATTTTCTCTGTCTTTCTTCTCTTTACCTCTCTCTTTGCTTGAAAAGAAAGAAATAAGAAAGAAAGAAAGAAAGAAAGAAAGAAAGAAAGAAAGAAAGAAAGAAAGAAAGGAGGGAGGGAGGGAGGGAGGAAGAAAGAATGAGAAAGAAAGAAAGAAAGAAAGAAAGAGAGAGAGAGAGAGAGAGAGAGAGAGAGAGAGAGAGAGAGAGAGAGAGAGAGAATACACAGGAGTTAGCCCAGTGTTGACGCTGAGGAATAGCACCTCCAGTGGAGGAAGAACACATGGAAGGTAAGATCAAGATCATAGGTGTGTGAAAGAGTCCCTGTCCTGGGCTGGAGCCTAAGAGCAGGGTGGTGGTGCAGAGAACCTATGGGGTCAGCAGAAGCAGTGTCTGTGCCCTGCTTTCCCGTCACCTGCTACCTCATGTTGCAGCCACACAAGCTCACCTCTGTGGACCCCACATCGCATACAGCACATCACTTTGCACACACAAGGTGCCTCGTGGCTGAGTCAATGAATATATAGACTTGTTGTAAGTAGTTCTCCATTTGTGCTTGTTCACTTGCCCAGCAAGTATCTCTTGGTCTGTGTGAAGAGCCTGAGTTTCTCCTACTTATAGGAGGCTTTCTGCCCCATGCCATTCATGGAACAGGGACTCACTCTCATTTGCCCTCCCATACGTGAAGCTTTGCAAGAATGAGAAGTAAGAATGGCAACTTACAGATGCCAGGAAGATTGTCTTCAAACTGTCCCTTTGCTTTTTGCCTTCCTTTAGCCTGAGATACAATGTGTGAATCCAGATCCCATCCCCATGCGCTCCTTACTAGTACCGTGACCTTGGCCAAGCCATTGAGCTCTGTTAGACCTTGGTTTCTCCTCTGGTGTTAGTTTATGACATTAATAATATCTACTGGACAGTGTTCATAACAAATGATATCATACATGTCAGTATGCAGCAGAGAGACTGGCGTTTAGTAAGCACAGTGACTGAAGCCACTGCTTTTAGTGTGCAAATTAGTATAGGTAGTAGAATCATACCAGGGCAGATGCTGTACACAGACCAGCATAATGCAAAAATGAAGCATGCATCCTATTTGCTCTTAGCAGGAAGGTAAGTTAAGTTCTTTGGGTTTATATTTGAGACTGGCCTACGCATGACATTCTTCCTCCATACTATTTGGCCTTTTGAAATGCATTTTATGCTAGTTCTTTCTTCAGTTTCCTTTTCCTTTTCATTTCGTTTTTTTTCTTTCTTTCTAAAATGGTTTTATTTTGTTCTGCTCTATTCTAGGAATGATTGGAGCAGATGTGAAAGGTCATGGCCTCACCTGTGAGGGAGAGCCAATAACATCAAGGCTGGCTGTCATCTGTGGAACTTCGTCTTGTCACATGGGGGTGAGTATGCTAGGCACAGAAGCTGACCATATACAGTGGAATGCAGCCCAGGAGGAGACCTTGAGCTGCTGGTCTTTCACCCACTCAGCTCTTTTCGCCCTCCCTCTATTGCCTTCCTTGGACTTGCAGGTCATCTTACAAGGGTGACCCTCTATAAAGGTGTGCATGAGTGCCAGGCAAACCCTGGCATGATGAGTAATACTTGGGCCTCAAACATGGCAGAGTCTGGCACCTCCCCGAGTCTTCCCTACAGAGTCTGTTTTCCTTGGCCACCGAGCTCTGTCTGTATAAATCTATCTCCCTGCGAGTGTCCTGATGATCTATAGAATTAGGCTACATATCATGACTTCAAAAGAATACTGATAAGCAGTTTTCACTTTGTTAATTTTTCTCCATGAATTAGTGGGAAGGCTTTCTCCAAGATTGCAGTTAAAATTTAGATCCTGCCCTAAAATTTATATCTTCTTTAAATGCATGAGTCTGAAAGCATTCCATTTCGATAAGTACCCATTTCTACCATATTTTTATTTAAAAGTCATTACTCTGTTAAACTGAGATGGACGACTCCTTGGACTTTTACCAGATAAGTAAAATTAGGAGAAATTGGAGGAGGGGTGGGAGACGAGCAGAGAATTGAGTGAAATGCAGGGCAGAATCTTTTTAACTAGGGAAAAATCGTGTTCTGTGTAAAATAATTGATTGACTGAGCCCTCTGTTTTTGTTGTTATCTGTAGGTGCTTTAAGTAAACATTGCTACACTTACTTATCTACTGAACCCTTCCCTTAAGTCCCAGCTATGATAAACTCTGGAGACAAAGGAATGTCATAAACTTACCATAGATGGGAGAGTTACAGCAAACATTACAACACAAGGTTATTAAATCAGGTTCAGCCTGAGCTCACGACAGGGATCTTCTGTTTCATTCTAGGCACTTTGCTACACATTCTCTTTCATAGCTTCCATGTTCTATAGATGGGGCGCCAGGCTAGTTAGTTTCCAATCCCACTTACTGAGTTTGGCACTTGGGCAAGGAGTCTCAGCTCTCTGGGCCTCACAGCCTATTGTGTGGAATACAGAGATTTCCAGTTCCTGTTCTAGAGCCTGAGGACTGAAGGAGGTGATGCACCGTGCTTCTCACAAGAGCTGACCTGTGAAAGGAGATAATGCACTGTGCTTCTTCCAAGAGCTGCCCTGTGCAAGGCCAGTTCTTTATTACCTGCCTATTGTTGTGCAGAAAGGAGACTGGCTGACTTTGTTGGGAGGGTCCTGGATTGCAGAAACCTTGCTCAGGTAGAATCTGAGATTTTGCTTTATGTTTCTCTAGGATCTATGTAATGTTAAATAGCTTCCTTAACTGAGTTTGAAAGACTCCCCTCAGCAAAGCTTGTCTGCCATGAAAGGAGAGCCCTATGCATCAGGTGGAAGTGTCCTTCCACCAGAAGTGTCCAATAGTGAGCCAACACTTACGGCTCTTGAAGTGAGTCTACACTTGCTTGCATGCATCCATTGAACTGAATTAAGGCTAATTAAATTACCATTTATTTTCATTGGGACACTTGTCTTATCAAGTGGTGAGTTTCAGGCATTTTTTTTTATACTTCTCAATTCAGACTTACAAACAGAAACAATCACAGTGAATGTGACTCCCTATTTTTCAGTCCCAGGGTCTGTGGATGATATTGGCTTTTTCTATTGTATCTGTTTTTAATAAATTCAGAAAATAAGACATGGATAAGTTTGGTCTTTTCCCCAAGGACACAAGGATGTTAATTTCTGAAACTAAAAACTCAAAATTTTACTTTGTCTGGCTCCAAAACTCATACTTTCTCAATATTGTACATACTTGTCAAGTGCCCATCTGAGATGCAGGCCAGAACATCTGCTCATGTCCTTGTTGCCTTGTGATCTGAGTGAGTGACTTCGCTTCTCTGTCCTCAGATTTCTCCATCCATCAAAGAAGTGAGGATGCCGGACCCACAGTTTATGGATAACATTAATCCTATCTGAAAGTGCATAGCACATAATAGATGCTCAAAAACAGTGGGAATTCTTAGGAAAACTCTCGTGACACAAATGTCTTGTGGTGAACAACTGTTGGGGCTTTAGAGAATGTGAAGGCAGCTGCAGTTGGGTGCAGAGAATGAAGACCATAAAATGCCAGTTTATTGTATCCTGTTGGACTGGAAATACAGTTCCTACCCCCACCCAGCTTTGTGTTTAGGACTGAGAAGGGACCTTCTAGACCAAGGGGATTAATCATCATCTTTAATGTTATGTCAGGAGGCGGAGACTGGTCATGCTGGCCTCAGAATGTACCTTTGATCTCCCTCAGGTGCAGGAGCCCAGCAGGCAGGCAACAATAACACCTTTGTGAGGTCTAGGAGAGGCTCAGGTCTGAGGAAGCTCTCCCAGGACCGCTCAAGGACCCCTTTGTTGTGGTTCTGGCAAATAAAACCACCAACTGTCAGGGGAATCTCACCAAACAGAACAGAGACCAAAGAAGGTGCAGGCTTGTCAAAATGGGGTTTTCAACATGATGGCAAATGAAAGGACTCCCTTTCTCCTGTCTGCTCACTTCTGGTATTTCCACTTCAGGGGATTAAATTAAGACACAATTCCCAGGAATGTTGTTTTGTTTTGAGGTAGGGTCTCACTCTAGTTGAGGCAGATCTGAAACTCAATCTGTCACCCAGGCTGGCCTTGAACTCACAGCAATCCACTTACTGTATTGCTGGGATTGAAGGCCACTACACCAGTCCAGGAATATTTTGTGCTTAATCCAGATTATCTCTTTCTGGGTCACCTGAAAATGACAAATAAATAAATGAATAACCAAATGGTTGTATACTAGTAAATCCTCAGAAGCTTCCTTCCTTGAGGTTCCAGGTACCTCCAGGAATTGGGAGAAAGCCTGAGGTTGAGTGTACAAATCAGGCCTTTGATATCTTAGAAGATACAAGTGTAGGTTACACATTTATCTTATGCAAACTTGATTAACAACGGGAAATGATGGGTTTTTTTTTTTACCCTTATGAAAGTAGAGCTGCTTGCTTCAAGCTCATCACTACCAATTCCAAAATGCAGGATGCTACACAGGGGTAGCCAAGGCAGGAAGGTCACAAAGTCAGAGGGGGCTGAGCCTTGCCATTGCTCCAGTGCACCTTTGAAGGATTGTCAAATTGGTTTGTCATTGGCAGCCAGTCCTGCAGTTAGCTTGTCCTGTGGGGAGAAAACCCCACATGGTAGGTTGGGGAGGAGGTCTGCCCTGGGAAGGCTTGTATAAAACAGTGTCTAATGAGAACTGGGGGTATGAAGGTTTCTCCATGTCCAATGAACCCGGAGATAGTGCTGCTCTTACTAAGTAGATGTAGCGTCCCAAAGACAGACTCTTGCACTGCCCTACCTGCTAAGTGAACTTAGGTAAAACACTCCATCTGCCTGTGCCATGATTCCTCCTCTGTTCAATGTTGACAACAAAATTTTTCATAAAGTTGTATTGAGAATCTAGATGAACAATCTGAGACCATCCCTGGCACAAAATACCAACTATATGGTGTTACTATCAAAGGTGATTGATTATTAAGGCTGAAATATGATCTCTGCAATATCAGGTTAGAATTAGAGAACTCACATTTAGGTTAGCATAGGAAGAATTTATGGTATATGTACATACAAAGATTAGGAACGGTGCACACTGCCCAGTTCCATCACCTGACAGTGCCTAGAAATATTTGAAAGCAAGTTGTTGCTCCCAGACCTGCTCTTCATGTTTTAGTTCCTAAAACACGAATCTAAGGAAACACACAGAGATAACAGAATACCTGAGGCCAGGAACTTTATTAGAAAAAAAATGTATTTAGCTCTTCTTCTGTAGGTGAGTACATGGTGATGGCATTGGTTCAGCTCTGGTGAGAATCCCTGTGGCTGGGACATAACAGGGCAATGGCTTCCTGACCAACCAGAGGAAGAGATCACATAGCTAGACTTAGTCTCTGATGGAGCCAGGATGGAGAGGGGCTACTTTTGCTCTCTCTTCTTTCTTCCATTAAGACAGGCCTTTAGAATATCCAGTTCCTGACCTCCATGCCCCCCCATACATGAGCTCCTCCCTCTGGAACACACCAGGATGCACTCAGACCACCTGCCTCTGTAGTCTGACCTCTGTGCTATTGAGAAAGACAGATGGAGCCTGTAGCTGAGGTGTTTCTGGGCAGAGTAAAGCCACACTGAAACCTCCCCCACATTGTTAGAGTTTTTGCTTTGGGGAGTGTCACTCATGGCATTCTGTAGCTGACCATCTAAGGAGATGCCCTCCCCACTTCACCTCCCACCAATCTAAAGGCTGGCTGTGCCTGGAGGAGCCGAGGCAATGCAGATGTATCAACAGTGAGATTCACTGTCAGCTTTAGTAAGGAGTGGCTGAAATCCCCCTGACACTGTGAGCTAGAGCTCACACACCACTGACAGGATTGTGAAGTAGCACAACTGATTTGGAAAGCAGTTAGCAGTTTCTTAAACTCCCGTAAAAGATGGGCAGGGCTGTCTAGCCCTGTGATTCTGGAAGCCCACCAAGAGCATAGCAAAATGAGATGAGAGGAAGCCTTCGAAGATTAGAAACATAAATTTCATGGGAATCTACCTTGCATCTGGCTTAAGCCCAGCTTGCCTGGAAAAATTTAAAGGGGGTGGTAGAGAGAGGGGAAGAAAGAGAGAGAAAGTGTGGTGTGTGTGTGTGTGTGTGTGTGTGTGTGTGTGTGTGTGTGTGTGTGTGTGTTGGCAGTTGGAAGGTATAATCATATTCTCTTCCCAAGGGCACAGAAGTAGCAGATAAGGGTGGAAAGTTATAGAGGACTTTCTTGGTAGAAGAAACTTAACAGCAGTAACAATAACAAATATTTATCACAGTACAAAGTGTGTGCATGTATATATGTCTCTATGTATATATATTTGTAATAACTTTATGCAATGATCAGCTATTTTACCAACATATAAGGAAGGACTGAACCTGAGATTTGTTGAGACACCTACCAGCCCAAGGCCACACAGGCAGTAATTCTCGAGTTAGGCTTGCCACTTGGGCTGTTAAACTCCAGCTCCTACTCCTCAGAGGCAGGGACTGTGGGATGGGTCGGCTATGTACATGCCTGTTACCCACATGCCTCTTTTGTGGAAATGAGCGAGAATGCTTACAAAGTACACCTTTTCTAAAGGCCGATGGGAACTGCAGAGTGAGCTCTGACTCACACCGACTGCAGTGATCCCTCCCATCAGCTCCTCAGCTTCGCCTTCCAAAGCGCTGCCTTTCAGTAAGCCAACATCTGAAACAGGTAGCTTGTCACCTTCTTCCCCTGGGAGAAACAGATGTATAAGATTCCTTACTTAATCTTTTCTCTTTCCCTGCTGTTTTGTGGTCAAGAACTAAACTTGGCAATTTGAAGACATGCAGCTGACCTCCTAGTTCATGAAGATGTTTTTGTATTCGTGTGGAAGAGCTTGGAATGAAAAACATATTGATTTTCTTCCTTTTCCCACTTAATGAGTTAATGGTTATGTGGCTGCCAAGGGTTCAGCAGCAGAGATAGAAGGCTTTGTGCTCCCCACCAGCTCATTGGGCTGGATCAGTGTTGAAGAGAGCCCTGTGGAACCCCACACCAAGCCTCACCCATGCCACCCGCACTGCACACACTTGGTCCTGTGTGTCTTTAATTTAAACATTTGAAAAGATTTGTATTTGCCCTAAGAGCCAGCTTGGGTAATGTCCACTTTTCCATTCAACTAGCATTCAGAGATCCAGCATCTGAAAAACCAATGATCTCTGAAGAAGTAAAGTTCTCTGAGCAATCAATGGTGAAAAATGAGATCAAAAGTCCTTTCCCAATGAACCATCAGCAGTTCTCTCTTGCTAACAGGAGAAACAGTTCCAATGGGAGCACTGAGTAGACATCATGCCATGGCTATGGTTTTAGGGACGTAGGATGTGTTCAACTCAGAGAATTGAAGTCTTAAATCTTAGAGAACCAAGTATGGTGATGTTTGAGAAAGAGAGTCAGTTCCCAGCTCTAGAACACACCAACCAGCATGACTCCAGTGTGTGATTCTTGTTACACAGAGAGGCAATAGGGGGATGTCATAGCATAATACCTGCATGGTAGATACTTAGGAAGTGTTGAGTGACTACATGAGTAGTTCAGGCAGAAAAGTACCAGGTAGCAACCATAAAGGTTTGCTGAGGAAAAGAGCACACCTAAGCAGGTTGATGTCTCTGTTTTGGTTGAGTGACATGTCAGCTGTGGTTCCAAAGGGAGTACATGAAGCCTCCAGAAGTGGGTGAATGAAGCTGTGCTTTCCCCCCTTGATGACAGACCCTTCCCACATGGCACAGCAGCCTTGACCTGTCTGTCCCACAAGCCCACCCCAGTGGGACCTGAGCTGCTCACTGAACTGTATCTTAAAGCAGGCCGAGAGTAAACCTGTAAAGCTGACCGACAGTGGTCAGCAATGTGCCTGATTATGCTTCTTGACCAGAGATTTTGTTTTGCCAGGAGCTTGAAAAAGATGATAAAATATCTGTCACAATTAGCATCTTTATAAAACTCAGTTATTATATTTTTGCTAAATCTCCTCCACAGAGGAATGTCAGATGCTTGCACCACTTTTATGTCTTGCTTTATGTGGGTGTGTGTGGAATTGAACCCAGGCCAGCAGGCTTTACAAAGAAGGGCATTTGGTCCCCTGTCACAAGGACTGATCCAGACGACCCATGGAGGAGGTTATCCAATGGAGGGGGGAGGGGAGGGCAGCGGGGAATTGGGGATAACAACTCATTGTTTGCCCACTAAATGTTGTAACTCATTATGGACAATAAATAAATAAATAAAAAAAAAAGAAGGGCATTTAACTGCTGAGCCATCTTACCAGTTCCCAAATCTCAGTTTCCACATCTCAGTATTGGCATTATAACTATGACAACCATCCCATAGGCTCTATTTACAAAAGTGGTGCAAGCATCTGACATTCCTCTGTGGAGGAGATTTTGAAGTGCACACACACACATAAGTAATAACTAAATTTTTTTTATAAAAAGAAGTTGAGACTTGGAGAGGTCACAGAGTAAGGATGAGGTAGAGCATAGACTAAATCAAGGCAAAGAAACGCCAGGGCTGTGTTCTCAGTCACAACACTGTCTTTAGTGTGTGTTTCCCACCAGACTTGCAGCCCAGGTGTCCCTTCCTGCGCCATGTTTAGGTGACTGTGCCTCTCCTGGGCCTGGAGAGCTCAGTGCAGCATTTCTAACACCCTGAGCAGCTGGGGAAAGCTCTACTTGAAGGTTGTGACTTTAGTATATATGTAAGTATTCAACACATGGCTTAAAATCAAGTTAAGCCCAAAGAGACACAGCAATAGATGAAAACTCATTTTCATACTTAGTGAAGTGGATCATAAACATCTAATCATAAGGTCTAGGATGTAGAATCTATATCCTAAAAGAAAATAAGGAATGGGGAAGATTGCTCAGTGGTTAAAGACATTTTCTTGCAAAGTCTGTCATCCCAGATTAAATTTCCAAGCCACCCACATAAACCAGATGCAAGAAGTGGCACAAGCACCTGGTGTTTGTTTGCAGAAGCAAACAGCCCTAGAGTGCCCATACACATATACATGCACACGTGTGTGCAAATAAATAAATACAAAAATACTGTAAAGGGTATTTAGGTCTATACATGGTTTGTAAAAGGGAATTTGTTAGGTAATCGATCAAAGATGATCAAGGGACACATTTATTTTTAGGAAACAACTATAGCTGGGGTTTACTGAATCTTTCCTAGGCAGTGTGCATATAAAATTTCTAATTCTCATAAAAAAACATGTGGGAGTAATTTTAGAATTTTTGTGTGAACAGAACAATCTTAGCTGTATAAGAAATATTTCATCAGACTAAAGTGCAACGTCGTTATATTCAGATTAAACAAAAGTTATAAATTATTCTATGGGGTTGGCACAATAAAATGCCCACTAGATTATGTTTCCCCATCTCATCTAAGATATGATGGAATTGAGGACAGAGACTATCAATTATATGTGATCTTCTCTATCCACTCTTTGACAGATAACATGGTCCTGGATGGATATTCCACAGTGGTCCCCAGGCCTGGCTCCAGTTTTGAGTTATGCTTTTGGAACAGCTGCTTGATCTTAGAAGGAGCAGCATTATCTGGAACTATGATGTTTAGGAGGAAGTGGACCCACGAGGAAGGGGAGGGTGTCCGGCCGCTTAGGAGTAGCTCTGGGGGCTCCCTGATCTTCTCCTGTGTGGAGGCTTGTGCTCATGAGGGACTGTGTCTCTGTGCTTTAAGTATGTAACACGCCCTCCAAAATGTTGTGCTCAGACTAACAGTGAGGCAGTCAGACAGGCATTGTTCCCCCTTTTTCCTTCCTTCCTTCCTTCCTTCTTTCCTTCCTTCCTTCTTTCCTCCCTCCCTCCCTCTCTCTCTTTCTCTCATCCTCTCTTTCTCTCTCTCTTTCTTTCTTTCTTTCTTTCTTTCTTTCTTTCTTTCTTTCTTTCTTTCTTTCTTTCTTTCTTTCCAGATGATACTCAAACAAACTAAGTGTCCCACAACTTGGATGCTTATCTAATCAAACCTCTCAAGCCATTTCCACCACCTCCTTACTTGGTTCCTTGTGGTTTGCTCACATTTTAAGTATCCACAGCTCTTGAGAGTCTGGTTTGTTATAGGAAGGACACCCGTTTCAATGTCACTTACTGTCATTGTCTCGAAATGCTCCATTGAGCTACGAGCCAATCATTATATGCATAAGATATACCAGGGAAAATCCTTTTAAAAATATAGCCCCTCTAGACCCAGCCCTACAAGTTCTGATTTAGTGTCTATTAATAAGCAGCATGTCAGAATCTGTAATTTTACTCTATTAAACTTTTTATTTGCTAGTGCTGAGGATTAAAGCCAGGGCTTTGTGAATTATCAGCATGTGATCTAACCCGAGCCTCTGAATCTAGAATTCTAATGTATACCTCGGTGATTAAAAAGAAAACTGTGTCAAGTAGCAATGGTATCATTGCACTACTGTTTCCTTAGTACCAAGAAGGATACTTTCTACATAGATGTTAGCCTAAACATATACTCACTGGCTAGAAATGAATACAAAATTAATGCAAAAATGAAAGAAAGCAAGTTGGAGGGTCAATCTATGATGGTTTGGGGGCAAACAACATGGGTTTGTTGAATTTCCATCCTTGCAAATAAGTGATCCCATGGTACGGTTAGGTACAGATGTTGTGTGGAGCCATGACTTGGGCAGAGTCTCTGGTAGAGCCTGCCAATAAGAGATTGTGGAATTTTTATTTTCTCTTGAAACAGTGAGAGACCTTGTTTGTATCTCTCTATATAAAAAAAAAACCCAGAAACCAAAGTACAGATGCATGAGGGCACAACAGGAAACCACAAAAGCCTACAGTCTTTCAGTGTAAATAGGAAGCTTGAATTTTGGAACCCACAGTGCTGAGCTGAAGGGCAGTGTTTAATCCAGCTCTCTGTCTAGCTCTTCCTTGATCCCAGTTGAGGAACAATCATGCCACCAAGTGAAAACATTTAACGGCTTCGTTGTTCTGATCAGAACTTCAGCAGGCCTCTCTTGTTTGTGTTGGTGAATAATTTGGAACACAGGTGCAGTTTGGAAGGGAAAGCATTAATTGGTTTCCCTGGTTGTCCCTGAAGTCACATTTGAAACTCCCACCTTCCTCCACAAAGAAATAATTCATAGGCATTCATGTAGCATTTTCCATTGACAATCCTCTCTCGTCAACCCCATCTGGGGACCTTTTGTCCAGGTGTACGGTAGGAGAACTTAGGTGTCAATTAATACACACTCTGTGTTTGTTGCCTTGATGTCTGCAATCTTATACGATTACTCCTTTTATACTGGGAAATAATAAATATGGGATAACTGATCATCACCACTTGGAGATAAGGAAAATGTCTGGTAAAAAGAAACACCTGACTTTTGTTACCAGACAGATCTGTGTTCAAATTTGGAATGCTGATGCTGTCTTACCAGAGTGTTTCTTTTCTACAGTCAGTCATTTTTAGCATCTGCTGTGAAGCAGGCACAGATAATGGTGAGCAATAGACACAGCCATTATTGTCTATTGGAGGAGAGGGGTGTCCAGCAAGTAATCTGAAGCATGTGTAATGAAAAAACATAACCGTTTTGTCTCCATGCTCTGCTGGAGGAAGTGTCAATTGGCGTAATTCATACTTTGAATTACTTTGGAAAATAGATTTGAATATGCCCAGCCCTCCACCAGTTCCATTCCTCGGCTAAAACCTGGAGAAACTACTACACTTGTGTTCCTAGAGACCAGTACAAGAGTATCATACTAGCCCAAAAGCCCATCAGTAATAGATTACAGAACCATGTGTGTTTAAATGAAGAAACTACATTTGCATATAACATAGATGAA
>PVHP010016585.1:0-35629 GCA_004024765.1 Zapus hudsonius
CCTTCCTTCCTCCCTCCCTTTGGGGCTTCTCTTTCATCATCCCATCATGATCCATGGGTGGATACACAGTTGCCTGCAGAGTCCAAGACTGAACAATGGAGTCCATCAGGGAAAGGTTCCAGTTTGGCCTTCAAGGTAACCCCAGAGGCTTATCAGTGGGGTCAGGCCATATATCTTCAGTAATACACATTTTTAGTCATAGGGTGAAGAAGAGTGTGGAACTGGACAAGGTCATGATCTAACTCCTTGTCAAAGCTATAATTCTGGACTAAAAGTCAGGGGAAATTTCATTGCTGAACAATGATAGTTGGCAAGGCAGAAAGCAATGTAAAGTAGGTTTCCAATAACAGACACTTTTAACTTGCATATCAATTCTGGAGAGCATAATGGGTTAATTTCTACATCTTCCATCCTTCCCCCATGAAAATTAAACAAGAAAGAGCCAGGGTGAGTGAGAGAAGACAGATTATAGAATTTTTGACTTGAGGTGGGATTTCACAGCATTCTCATTAACCTTTCTTGAACCCAAGTTCAAGTTATTCCTAGTTGTTTTTTTCTTGTTTCAGAAGTAAGATTTAACTGTAACTTTGCATAATTAAACACCTTTCCCAATGTTTATAGCATAGCTGTGAGCAGATGGCTCTCATAGCTGGCTCAAAAAAATCTGTCTTTGCAAATTAAAAAGATAACCAGGACTTGGAGAGGACAAATAATTAAGTGTAGGTTTTCATATCTAGTCATTTTAATTATGTAATCACTCTCTCAGTGTCCACATATGTATTTCATGCTCATTCTCCACTGGGGAGGGGAGGGTCGATGTTCCAGAAATAGGACTCTCCATTGTACTTGATTTAAAAGACATAGGAGAACTGTCCAAAAAGCAAGTTGGGGAAGGACGCCCTGGGACACATAGGTTGGTTAAGCCTTTCTCCCTATCTGAATGAACATACTCTTATTGCCTTCTTGAGATTCTATGAGAAGAGAAACTTCGAGCTTCTCGTTGGACACATAGAAAACCAGATTTCTACTGACTTACACACCAAGCAACTTTCCATCCAAACCACAGCCTTGCTTTGCAGAGTAGCCGGGCGGCTAGTGAGTGCTGATGCTTGCCAATTGAAACGGCTCTTCAGCAAGGGGATTCCACAATAGATACATCGTACACTAGCTACTTCATTGATGTAGTTCCCAAATATTAAAAAAATTCTACTTATTTATTTGAGAAAGAGAGAGAGAGAGAGAGAGAGAGAGAGAGAGAGAGAGTCAGACACAAAGAGAGAATGAGTATGGGCCTATCCAGGGCTTCCTGCCATAGCACATGAACTCCAGATGCACGCACCACTTTGTGCATCTGGCTTTAGGGAATTGAACCTGGACTGGCAGGCTTTGTAAGCAAGTGCCTTAAATTGTTGAGCCATTTCTCCAGCTCCTGAAATTTTTTTGAAATTTCAAAAGTTATTTATATGTATGTATGTGCATGTCACAGCACACATACGGAAGTCAGAAGACCAGCTTCTAGGTGTCTGCGTGCCACCTTTTTTGAGACAGGGTCTTTTGCTGCTGCAAATGAACCGTTAGACTGCAAACAAACTCAGACTAGCTGGCCTATGAGCTTTGTATTCTCCTCTGTTTCCCATTGTCATAGGCTTTGGGATCACAGATGCATGCGCAGCTTTATGTCAGTGCTGTGGAATTGAACCTGGGCCAGCAGGCTTTGCAAGCAAGCATGTTCTAAGTTCCCAAATATTATTATATAGTTTCTCTCAAGAACTTTTGGGTAGCCCAGGTGGGAGTAATGATCCCAGATAGCAAGAAACTATGGCAGGAATAAATGTAATCCTAGGAGCCCTCTGTTTCCTGATTGGCACAAATTTGTACAGATCATTTGGGGTGCTTTGATTTTTAAATGATAAAAGGGAAAATTATCCAAAGGCTGTTAGGGACACCTTGACACTGATTTCTGGAACGGCAGATAAACATGGAGGAAAGATGTTACCCAAGGAAAATTTGGCTAAATGGGGAAAAAATGATAGTGAAGGCACCTTGAAATTATCACCTTTGGATATATGTTGATTTAGCTCGTCTGTGTTTGAATATCAAATAGGTAGCCTGGATTAGTACTGGCTAAGGGTGGGGGAGGGGCAGCTAGATGATGCATGTACCAAAATAAATCGCAATGACTCTGATGTACTGAGAAATTGAGCAATATTGGGGAAATCTAAATTTTCTTCCAATCATCCATGGGAACATGAGTGTATTTGGTTGATCTGGCGGAGAAAATGTTCTTGCCAGGTAGCATGGTTGCTTCCGACCTGACTTGTTTAATGCTCGCTGCCAGTGGCTGACAACACAGGAAAAGAAGAAAGGGCAACAGTCTAAGGAAGTAAGAGCTTTGGTCGGAGAGTCTGCTGCTCTTCTCCACAGCCCAATGGATCCCCTGCTTTTATCTACACCCTGCATAAGTGGAGGAGGAACAGACTTCAGCACCTCCCAGGGGAAGCATCTGACTCTAGACATGACTAGTTATGATCACTGTGAGTCTGTCTCCAGTCACTGGTCTCAGTAACTAGATTTCCTAGATGACCATGAGTGAGAAACCAGGAATCCAGAAGCACCATTCAGACAGATCTGTTGGTTGCAAGTGTCAGAAACATACTGCAAACATATTGAGACAGAAAAAGGGCTCATGGACGTACCAGTGAAGGCCTATGACATATTCTCTATGACTTCCTTCTCCTTGAATATCATTCTGGAAGGAAGCAGTTTGCTGAGTGGTCCCTGGTCTAACCACCTGATTTTCCTTAACTCCAGTTCAGAAAATTCCACAGCAGGATTCCAGTCACTGTGATTTGGGTCACTTGCTTCTTAATGATTCAATCAGCGGTGCTGGGCCAGGACTGTCAACTGATGAGAGCTCCCTCCAGGGTTGCATGGAGAAACAATTTCTCCTGAAGAAGGAAACCTGCAAGTGTGTGGAGGTCAGTGGTTGATTTTGGGTGTTCCTTTCTTCCTTCATTCCTCTCTACCTTATTTACCAAAACAGGGTCTCTCCCCAAACCTAAGGCTTGCCAATTTGGTTAGACAAGCTAGCCAGAAAGCTCTGAGGATTCTCCCATCTCCACCTCTTTAGCACTGGGATTACTGATGTACGCCACCACACCCTGTCTTTTCACGTGGCTGTTGGGGATCTGAACTGAGATGCTCATGTTTGAACAGCGAACACTTTGCGCACTGAGCCATCTCCCCAGCTGCAGAAGAGTCTTTAACATTGCTAGTAATGTACCAGAGCGAGATGAGCAAGCCGAGAGGCCCGGGCACTGAACATCTTCTCCAAGTGAAGGGTACTTGGGGTTTAGGATAACCTTGGCATGAATGGAGTTTCTTAGGGGCAGTTGAGAATTTGGGCCTGAGGAGAAAGCAGTTAGGTTGTATTTGGTTTCCCAGATCCTGAAATGAAGTCTAAGAAATGTGTTAAGCAGTGATTTTCATGGGCTGGGGAAAGCTCAGTGGTAGAGCACAATGCACGAGGTCCAGGATTCAATCCCCAACAATGAAAAAGAAATAAAATTGATTCTAGATAAATTCAGCAGAATTGGCCCCAAGCAGGGCAGTAAGCTGAACAAAGATATGGTGTTCAGGAAAAACAAAACAAAACAAAAACAAAAACAAACTTGGAGGACCCCTCTGGCTCAGGGCTTCAAGGGCTCTGGGGTCAGGGTCGTTCTTGAGTTGTCCTGCTTGGAGGTGGAAATGGGGCATTCATGCATCCTGTGCTCATCTCTCATTAAGTAAGTAAGAGATGCAACCCCCCAGGAACTCTCATTTCCCATGCTCTCAAAGCTGGCTGTAGCAGCTCCTGGGCTGTTTCTCCTCTGAAGGATGCAGAGCCTTCTTTTGGGAGTGAATGCACAGACATAATAAACATCACAGAAAGAGCTGGAGAGATGGCTCACAGTTTAAGAGCACGTCCTGTATAAGCACAAAGGCCAAAGGAAGCCTGAGAGACCCCAAATCCACATAAACATCTGGGTGTGGCCACACACATCTGGAATCCCCAACCTGTGGGGAGCAAAGACTGGAACATTGTCAGGACTTCTGAACAAATGGCAAACTGTGGGATCGGAGAGAGACTCCAGCTTAAGTAAGAACATGCCAAGAGCAATGAAGGAGGACCCCCGTATATTCCTCTCTGGCCACAATAGGTAGCACATCCTACTGCAGGTGAGGCCATGCTGTACCACATGGCTATCCATTCACCACGCACATCACACACAAATGTGTGAAAGAATTGCAAGGCACATGGATAAAGTCCTGATGTCCTGTGCTACTTGCAGGAATGTGTGCACGCACACACTCACATGGTTAGCTTCTAATTCAGTTGTGTCATGGCTGGTGTAATTACCCGAATATGCCACCAAGACTCAGGGACATCTCTAACATGCTAACTATATTGTTTGATTGTTGAACAATATGGAAAAAAAGTTCCAAGGTTTAATAACAAAAGAAATGGGTTTACTATGACTCTGTGCATATTTGGCTCCCGATGCTGTGTCGGCTGTGTGACTCCTCTGGGCTGAGCTGGCTTGCCTGGCCCCTGCTGGAATTTGGCCAACCTATGCCCATGGGGGGTCTGGTGACTGGATGGTAGCAAATGGCTTTGCTCTGGCAGGCTGTCAGTTCTGTAAGCACCACATCTTCCAGAAGGATAGCGTGGGCTTGTTCACATCATGCTTGGCAGCCCAGCCAGCAAGAGGAGGGTACTTACTGCTTGTCACCCTTGTTGGTGGCCTGTGGTCAAAGAATCATGCAGATCCTCTCAGAGACACATCTGGAGTCACTACAAAAGGGCAGGTTTGGAGCAGGGAGGGGACGATTCAAGGCCACTTGTCATCTACCTCAATTTTATCTTGTGGATGCTCGTACCTTATATGGCGTTTCCCAGAAAACATTACTATTTTTAAAAAATTGTGTTTATTATCTATTTGCAAGCAGAGAGAGAGAGAGAGAAAGAGAAAAAGAGAGAGAGAGAGAGAACATTAAGGCCTCTTGCCCTTGTACACAATCTCCAGATCTATGAACACTTTGTGCATCTGGTTTTATGTGGGTTCTGGGGAGTCATCCTGGGCTTTTCAAGTAAGTACCTTTAGCTGCTGAGCCATCTCTCCAGCCCAGAAAAAAAATTTTCACTCAGATATTAAAGCAACAGAAAAAAGGAAAATTCCTATATTTGTTTGCATAAAAATTATGTGAGGCTTTAATATATATATATATATATATATGCAGCATTTAAAAATGGTTTTGGACATTGCAGTCTTTTTAGAAGGCTGTTTATAGATTTCTAAAAAGATGTAATAATTAGCTACAAGACCCTAATGGCTTTTTCTTTCTCTTTTCTGCCTTTTGTAGAACAGTTTTATTATGATATATATCGGAAAATTCATTTATAGTAAGCATACAATTAACATTTTCACTAAATTTCCAGGTTTACAACTAAAATTCAATTTTCGAGCCTTCTCATTCTTCTCAAAGGTCCATCATGCTGCTGTGGTTAATTCTTGTACTCCAGTGTGCTTTCAATACCCCTCCATGGATGTGTACATGTGTGCTCAGAGCAAATCCCCTACTTCATGACAGTTTATCTTATAACCTCTCTAATTTATACACTTATGTCACATATGTGTTCATGACCCCCGTTCAACCGTTCCCTTCATTCTCAGACATCGCCATATTTCATTTGACATTTGAATTCAGTTATAGGATTATCTGGCTTTGTGATGATAATCTTTCCTTTTCCTATTTAAAAAACTATAAGTAACATTTGGATTATAAGCAGATAAGTACTCTTCGAACCCACATTCTTCTCAGGAGAGTAATTTCCCAGGAATTTCCTTTTTCTCTTTCCCTTGGTTGAAGGTGTGTGAAGAGCTCTTGTTCAGTGTCTGTGAGGCCCTGGATTCTATCTCCAGCTCACACCCTCACACACATAAAAAGAAATAATCAGGCTGTAGAGATTTCTCAGTGGTTAAAGGCTCTTGCTTGCCAAGCCTGAGGGCCTAGGTTCAATTCTCCAGCGCCCATGTAAAGTCAGACTCACAAAGTCATGCATGCATCTGGAGTTCGTTTGCAGTGGCAGGAGGCCACACCACACCTATACACATTCTCTCCCTTCCTCCTTCATAAATAAATAAATAGATAGATAAATCTCTCCTTCATAAATAAATTTATAAAAACAAAAAAGAAAAGAGGGCTGGAGAGATAGCTTAGCAGTTAAGGCCTTTGCCTGCAAAGAATAAGGACCTGAGTTCAATTTCCCAGGACCCACGTAAAGCCAGATGCACAAGGTGGTGCATGTGTCTGGAGTTTGTTTACAGTGGCTGGAGGCCATGGAGTGCCCATTCTCTCTCTCTCTCTTTCTCTCTCTCTCTCTCTTTCTGCCTCTTTATCTCTCACACTCTCTCAAATAAATGAATTATTTATATATATATGTATTTTTATTTTTTTAGGTTTTTGAGGTAGGATCTTGCTCTAGTCCAGGCTGACCTGGAATTCACTCTGTAGTCTCAGGGTGGCCTTGAACTCAAGGCAATCCTACCTCTGCCTCCCGAGTGCTGGTAGTAAAGGCATGCACCACCACGCCCGGCTCAAAACATTTTTAAAAAAAGAAAGAAAAGAAATAATCAACGCATCTTAGCAACATGGCAGTGACAGGGCCCAGCAGTGTGCACCTCATCGATCGAGTACAGGTGGTCGTTCTCCCCACAGCTAATTAGGCACAAATATTTTCTCTTTGAATCTTTTCGGGGGCTTAGCAATGTTCTAGTTAATCTAGAGCT
Organism: Zapus hudsonius; assembly: GCA_004024765.1. NCBI lineage: Eukaryota > Metazoa > Chordata > Mammalia > Rodentia > Dipodidae > Zapus > Zapus hudsonius. The sequence continues at coordinate 6,834 of PVHP010016585.1, forward strand.
TTCCTCATTTGGGGGGAGGTCTGCTTATGTGCCTTTGTCTAAAACTTGAGCATGTGTGCATATGTTTCCTTTTGTTGCTGTTGTGTTAATATTTTTATTAACTTATTTGCCAGCAGAGAGACGGAGAGAGGGAAAAAGTATGGGCATGTCAGGGCTTCTTGCCACTTCAAACGAATCCCAGATGCATGAGCCAATTTGTGCATCTGGCTTTATGTGGTTACTGGGGAATCAAACCTAGGCTGGCAGACTTTGCAAGCCAGTGCCTTTAACCCCTGAGCAATGTCCCCAGCCAGAGCTTGTGTTTCTTAAATGAGATTTCCTTTCCCCTCCCCCACCACAACTCCCACCATCTACCTGGTGTATTTTCTCTATGATAAACCAATTCACTACCTGTGAAACTTGTGCCCAGAAATGAAGATGACATATACTGATTGTATCAGCGTCGAATCCCAAGTCTAGGTCAGAATGCATCCTGGTTATTCAGCCTCAATACTTAGAACCCCGAGAGCAGGATGGGCCCAGTCCTCTGCACATAGTGTCGACAATACCCAGTGGCAAACTGATTTGATCTAGGACCAGAGAAGGATTCTGCCTGCTTCTGGCAAGGTGGCGCACAGTTGGCCAAAGCCCTGCCTGGACTCAAGGACTAGCTTCTGAAGATGACAAAAGCCTTGGGGCCAAAGCAGGTCAGGCGAGTGTGGTGTCTCCAGCTCGAGACTACCCTAGCAGAAAGAAGCCAGACTGCAGCCTGTGACAGACAGCTCCTTATTTGTAAGTAGTTAATGTTTCTTAGCAAGCACTTCTAAAAGAAATTGGTATGTAATGATGGCACTCACTGGAAAACAGGCCGATTAGAAAATGCACTAACTTATCTAGTATTCATTTGAAAAGTAAATGGATGCACAGCAAGGTGAGAGTTCACTATCAATTCAAATATTTTCCCTTAACAGACTGTAGCACTCCTGCTTTAATTCAAGCAGAAACACAAGTATGAATAATCAAGCTAGATGACGTTCATCAAGCACCTTTGTGCCTTGCACCATTTCAAATGGTCATTGAAGCTTAATGGCAAAAAATTTACATTCTTCCTTTAATTTGTATTCTATTCCTCCCTTCTGAGTGATGTGATTGTGGCCCAGCTCTTGCCTACTGTATTATTTTGATGCAAATGCCGTGTTGTGTGTGTCTGAGTCCAATTTCCTGCCTTTTACTGGTGAGAGGAGGGTCTACAAAAATAGTTGAAAATCAGGGTTATTTAAAGAGTTTAGAATTACTGCTCCTAATGAGTGAAACAATACAGTTGATGAGCTCTCTGCTTGGAGACACCTTGATGACCGGAGGGAGGTTAATAGATACCCACAAAGGAAAATAAAATCAATAGGAAAATCATTGTTTACTGAGCTCTCATTTCCCAAGCCTGAATATTAGATTGTAGTCTGGTTGCCAACTACAAAAGAATTAAAAAAAAAAATAATTGTAATTCCAGTGAAACTCCCTTTTCCTGTGACACGCTCACCAGGGAAGGAATGCTTTATTGGGATACAGGGGGGTTGCCGCCAAAGATATCAAACATAGAGCCCCAAGGGCGATCCTTGAAAGTAATGTATGCACCAACTAATTTATGATCCTGTGACTAATTTCCATTTCTTGTGCTTAGAGTTGCCTGGCTAATTACAGAGATGTTTTCTTAACTTTAGTAATTATGCTCTATGCTTTCGACAGGCGAAGGAGCAAATGAGTGAGGCTGGATTGCGCAGTACTTGGAGACAGGCGCCCAGACGAGAGGAGCCCATGCGCAGCGCTTGCAGAGCCAGCATCCTGGATCACAAGCCTCGTCGGTTCTGACCAGCGCCTGCAGGCTGCATCGGAAGCATCTGGAGAAATATTTGATGCAACACTCTGTAATTAGACCGGCTGGCTTAATTAGGAGAAGTTTGTGGGTAGATGATGCTACAGGGCTGTGTTGGGATCTGAAGGTTTTGCAGCCTCATCCCAGGAGGCCTGGGACACAAAGCTCTCTACCTGCTGAGCAGGCACCAGTTGGTGTCTGTGCATCCAAGATGGCCCCTTCGGGTCTCTGAACCCATGGCAGGGGGCCAGGGGACTACCCAAACAGCAGCCACTTTTATTCCCCCACCTACTGGATCTAATAAGACAAACCAGAGAAGCTGCTATGGAAGGCGAGTTTTGAGTCAGGCAGCAGGAGGTTGGTGTGGGAGGATGTGGCCAGGATATTTATCTTATTCTAGGGCCCCCTCCCATGGCAGCAAATACACCATCCCAGGGAGCACTTTAGCTCCATAGGAGTCAAGGTTTTAATTGCCCAGTCCCATCAGCCAGGGGTTTCCAGCAAACCTAGGGACAGCAGACACTGCCCATTGAACCAGTTCTCTGCACAGCGGATGATGCAGGGCTTGGGGCCCAGTGCACATCTGGGGGACATCTGTCGACGATTTTGAGGCCGATACTCACTAAACAGTTGTAAGGCTTAAGACTGTAGTTACTGTGGCTGAAATCCTTCCATCATGGCAAAAGGCAATGGCCAGAAGAAGAAAGGAGAAATGACAGTCACCAGTGCATCCAAACTCCATAGTTACTGATACTGTTCACATTCCCAGAGATGGCTCCTTCCACCCACCCGGAGAAGCGAGTGAGGAAGGAACTGGAAGTGTGTGCGTGTGTGTGCACTTACACGCACACAGCAAACTTGTGCATGTGTAAATGGTTTGTTTTTTTTTCTCCTTCAGGTCAGAATTTTTGCTTTCTGGAACATGAAAGCTATTTATTACTAACATACTATTAGAAACCATGAACAGACTACAGTAATGTGTTCCCACTTTACCAAATTAAAATGACTCCTCTGCTTTATGGAGATGAGGTGATTCGTACATCAGGCCATTCAGGATATTAAAAAAATGATGTGCATCCTAAATATTTCAATAGACATAAACATTTGATGAAATTCACTTCAAGCCACTCATGACATCAATTTTAAACTAAACCATTCAGGAAACCTACCTCTAAACAAGCCATGTGGAGAACCAGACTTGAAATTTTAATGTACCATTGAAAAACATTAATAGGCTTTATTGTGAAATCTTAAAAATGGATTCTAAATGTGTTTGAACAGAATTCGTTACAAACTGATGAGACCTACATTCAAGCTACTTCTACTCAATCCTTTTTAAAGTTTAACTTCTGAGTTAAGATTTAATGTTTCAGAGGACTTTGCAATTAGTAAACAAAAGGAAGAAGAAAATGACGGGAGTGTGAAACTATTGACAGAGCTCCAGACAGAAAGAAGGACATTTACACAACGAAGCCTTCTGACTTCCAGTCTTCTGGAAGCAGAGGAACCAGTGGCTATGGTGTGGGTGTCTTGTGTTCCAGTTCAGCCATGAGAGCCTGGAGGATTCCTTACTGTTGGTTGTGGGCACCTCTTAGAACAGACCTCCCTGAAAGAAAGTCCTCCTTTCATCCATCCACAAGAGGCTGATGCTTGCTCATGTGAGGGAACAGAAAGGAACACAACAAGAAATGTAATTATTTTGACACCTTCTTTTTAAAAAAGGTTATTATTTCTACTTAATGCTAAGTGGTTCACACTGCCATTATGAATGGGAGTCCACTGTCCTTGGTCTCTAAATTGTGGGCCCTGGGGGGGGGATTCAATGGAAGACAAATTGTCAGTCAAGGGCGGGGACAGGTCATTCAGAGCTGTGAGAGAGGCAGATCTGGTCTTCCTTCCTTCCTTCCTTCCTTCCTTCCTTCCAGAATTCTCTGAGCCATCTCACCTCATCTTACAAGCAAAAGCTTTTTTCTTTTCTTTTCCTTTATTTTTTTCTCTTCTCTTCTCTTTTCCATCCTTCCTTCCTTCTTTCTGTCTCTCTCTCCTTTCTTTTCTTTCTTTTTTTGAGGCAGGGTCTCACTCTAGCTCAGCCTGACCTGGAACTCTCTCTGTAGCCCCCAACTGGCCTCAAATTTATGGCATTCCTCCTACCTCAGCCATCTGAGTGCTGGGTTAAAGGTGTGTTCCACCATGCCCAGCTTACAAGCTCACTTTTACCTTATGAAGAAAAAATAACTTGGAAGATGATTTGCTTTATCCACTGTGTTTCTCCCTGAGATAACATTTACTCCACAACACCATACATAGTGTGAGACTTCGCACAAACAAATCCTCAGAAACAAGTTCTGGGTGAGAGTTGGACCTTTGAATCATCATGACGCTTCCTGTCTGCTCAGAGCAGTCAGATGCTGGGTTATGAGGAGCGAATAGTTGCTCCTTCAGGGCTGAAGTGTGTCCATTTCTGTCTTAATCCACTTGATCTTGGTTTGATGTTAGGAGATGGACCCCTTAGAAATGGCGATTCTCCTCCCTTTCCACCCACCCCGTGTCCATAGAGGGGGCTCAGATGTCCCACCAAAGAATATCATTTGTGAGCAGGAGATCAGAGGCCTTCAGCTAACTCATGCACCTTATCACGCTCCTTGGGCATCCAGGGGAAGGGTCGTCATCCTAAAGGTTATCTCACTGATGAAGAATTTACATGCACAGTAGGTGGGAGGGAGTCAGCCCATAAAGGTCCTTTTGAAGAGGGGAAAAACATCTTTCTGTCTGACTTTGGCAACAGACTGTAAGAGGAAAGCTTTCCAGGAGAAGGTTTGGTTATGCAGTGCTCGCATCCTGAGATTCATATGTGTACACCAGGACGGGACTCACAGGCTAGAGCTGGATTTTAAACACATATTTGTTCATTCCTTGCCCATATGGTGAGAAGGAATCTGAATTTGTATCTGAGTTTACAGCTGGAGCCTGCGATGAAAGAATTCCAGCATCCCTGGGTCTTCTCATCGTAACAACTACCTCTCCCTACTGTGTCCACTCTTATCTCTAGGGCTTCTAATAAAGTTATTTGAAATTAAAGACAAGCTTAAAACTCCACCAATCCCAAAGAGGCATGCCAGCTTTCTCTGCAGGAGTATAATTATATCTGGAACAAAAGTGCTTTTAGGTATATGTATCTGGATTAAGCGAGGCTGCCAACATTCTAGTATAAATGGAAATTTTTTTTCTCTCTTTTCAGGACACAGGCATAAGAATTGGCTTTTGAAAAACAGTCAAATTCATGTTGCTCAAAGGGGGTGGGGAAGCTCAGAAGGAAAGAAAGGCACACTTAGCTTTTTATTTAAGATTAAGCTGTTGTTCTTCCAACCTGTCTCAATTTTAGATTCTGACATCATTCACGCAGCTTAAATTATTAGACTGATAATCACTTCCTTAAAATCATTTCAGCACTCAGCTATAATAAAGTACATTTCTTTCAAAAAGACCCCCTCAGTAAAATGTGCTCAGTGCTACTTTCTGCATCATCCAGGTCAATTTAATTCAGCAGGGCTCTCTCTAGACAGCTAAACAATTGCTTTTCAGTCTCTGGAGAGTGCAGTGAAAGCAGCCAAGACTCCGTATGTAGAGACGGCCTTGGACACTTGTCATAAAAACTTGACATATGAAGCCCCACTCTTTATTAATCTCTTGTTAAGATTTCTGGGGAAAAAAGTCAATGTCATATAAATCATTATTAATTATTCTATAATGAGATTGAAATGGAAGAATGTATCAGCTCAAGAAGGATCAGCCAAGCATTCAGGGAGTGAGGAGTCCCTCCCATGATGCTTCACTTCACCATCTGCAGCCTGCTTTTCTCTGTGACTGCACATGGGGGCCACTAACAGATGCACTTGAAAGTTGACATGAGAGCAACACAGATGATCTGTGTTTGTGTGTGTGTCTGTCAGGCGCTATGGTTTTAAGACCGTGTCCAAGAATTCCTGCCTTGAACCTTGGTCCTCGGCGTGGTAGGATTAAGATGTGGCAGGAGCTAGTGGTGAATGATAGTGTCAGTGTTGGGGGAGGGAGGAGTTATTCCTTGATGGGATTAATGAGGTTCTTTAATTCTTTAATGAAGCACTTTAATTCTTGAAAGAGTGAGTTGTTATAAAGTGAGGACACTCCTCACTGTGCTAACCTTCTGCTTCAAGTTTCCCTTCCACTTCTTGATCGTGTTGTGATGTGGCAAAGTGGGGACAGGTGATCCTTGGCCAGAGTCTAAAAAGATGGGGCCACCTAATTCTGGATGTCTGTCCTCTAAAAGTGTGAACCGAATAAATCCCTTTTCTTTATAAATTCTCAGACACAGATATTTTGTCATAGCAACAGAAAATGGACTAATATACTGGGAACTAAAGGTCCCAGAAACATGCGGCATCTGTGGTACCTACTTGCGACAAGGCTGAATGGACTGATGGAAGTCCTGTGACCACAGGGAGATGGGGTGTTGAAGGATCAGAGCCAAATTATCTTGAACCACCTTTAGCCCTTGGTAGCCCAGCTCTGTGTCTGACCTCACATTCTGGTGACTATCAGTTTTAGCAGGTGTAATCCTTTAGGGAATGTACTGACAGACCACCAGCTTCCACCATCCCAAGGGCTAACAATGCCATCAGATAGCATCTTGAAGCCTATGGTGGAGATTTCCCTGCTTTTGCTGTAAACCGCCTACCTGATGGTCAGCCAATTTATTAAAAAGTGCCTTGTTTTATGACTTTTGTTGTTGTTGTTGTTCTGTAACCATAAAACAATTCTTGAAATTGTTAACACATTGTGTCGTAGATAGCTCATGCTGCTGGGATGAACCTCCAAACCAGGCACAGTTTATATGAAGAAGAAGAGATTTATTTGAAGGTTACAGATCTAAGGAGAGAGAGAGAAAGAGAGAGAGAGAGAGAGAGAGAGAGAGAGAGAATGGGCATGCCAGGGCCTCCCGCCACTGCAAACAAACTCAAGATGTATACACCACCTTGTGCATCTGGCCTTATGTAGGTACTGGGGAATTAATCTCAGGTCCTTCTGCTTTACAGGCAAGCGCCTTAATGGCTGAGCCATCTCTCCAGGCCTCACACAAGGTTTTGAGTACTAATCATTTATTTGAGAGCTGATTACAGAAAATACAAGTGGAGAATGATGGGAGTGGAACAGAGGAGGGCAGGCATTGATACTTGTATTAGTGAGCAGGTTACAGGCATGGTCAACAGGGGCTCAGTGCTGCCAGTGATAGGCAGTGATACAGAGCACATCAAAAAGCTTGAGAATCCATCAACTCTCAGTTGTCATTGATCAAAGGACCAAGTATACCCTTTCCACCAGAGGAAGTCCTGTCTTAAGTTTCTGGTCCACCTAGGAATGAGGAGCACCTTTGGAAGTAGGAAGAACATTGATGGTTCTCCACACAAGACAAGCTGGACCAAAGCCCTGGCTCCAGCTTGTATCTGATGCCTATAGACTGTGATAGATGCCCTGATGTTACCCTCACAAACCTGTGTGGTGTGAAATAACAGATTTTGGGCTGGAGAGATGGCTTAGTGGTTAAAGCACTTGCCTCCAGTGCCTAAGGCCCCAAGTTCAATTCCCCAGTACCTACATAAGCCAGACCCACAAGGTGGTGGTCCCGGTGTTCTCTCTCTCTCTCTCTCTCTCTCTCTCTCTCTCTCTCTCTCTCTCTCTCTCTCTCTCTCTGCTTAATAAAGGAAAAATTTAAAAAAATGAAATAACAGTTTTCCTGGAGATTCTCTAAGGTCCTGCAGGAGTCAGTGGTTTCTCACATCCTTAACATATTGCTCCAAGAACCTCCACCAGAGTTACCCCAACTCAGTGACTGACCATGTTGCCTTGGGAGTTCAGGGTTCAGGGGCTGGGTCCTGGACCTCATTGTCACTTCCCCCTTGAGAACACAGTTAATTGGGTGAGAATAGCTAGCTGATCCTAAGCAATCAATCAGAAAGCTATCTAAAAGCATTCTGTAGCTTGACTTGAAAAGATAAGCTAGGACAATCAGTGTCTCTTTCAAGGGTCAGCACTAAGAAGCAGGAAAAAGTACCTGAATGGTGGGAACTTGGTCAGGAGGATAGAAGAGCTAACATCAGTTGTAAAGAGCAAGGTCAATGAGGTCAGGGATATTGAAATGATTAGTTTGGTGCTAAATTAGTCGATTTATATAACTGTCACAACTCTCGGTTCCCAGGACATAGAAAAGTTCCCAGCACATGGTAGTTTCTCAGTGGATATTGGCCTAGTTAACAGTAGAATCAAACAATGGAGGAGCTATGTCACACCACAAGGGCCTGCTGGAGAGAGAAGTCAGAAACAAACTGAGTTATGGAAGTCATACCATGAAGACCCAGATAATATGTGCATCATTTACGTGATCATAGGCTGGAACTGCATGTAATACACACTAGGCAAGAAAGCAGCGACATGGAGAGATTAGATAGCTTTCCCCAGGAGGAGATAGTCAATATACCTGGTAGAGCCTGTATCTGAACCAGGCTGTGTGCCACTGGAAAAGTAACCCTCCACTCTTTCATCTCTCCTAAGAGCCCCAGACCTCCTTTAATCTAGAACAGGTCTCAAAGTCAATAGGGTCCAATTCTTGGCCCATGTTTGGCCTTAGATTTCTGCTTCACTGCTTCAGCTGCTCCATGTTTATCTCTCTAGTTGTATGGGCCTCCTGCCTCCTAAACTGGAGATAGCCTCAGTGGACCTCATTCTTTGTAATCAAGGAGCACGTGGTCCCTGCACCATCCCTCTGGGTATTTGACTTAGACTCTTGGGTACTACCTCCAAGGTGTGTTCCTGAGTTCAGAGGGTACTGTTGAATAAATTCTGAGATGTTGCTAGGACTGAGGTCCCAGCTCTACCTGAGGCATGAAGAACTCAGGAACATACCTTGGAGGTAGTACCCAAGAGTCTAAGGTCAAATATCCAGAGGGATGGTGCAGGGACCACGTGCTGTGAGTAGTTTGTCATATGCAACAATGACATCCTAAATGTGTGCATCGTGGAGGCCATTGTAGTTAGCATTGAAGTGGACATTACTGGATATTTAAAACAACATAAACTATTAAAACTTTGCTTTCACTAATTTAGTGAACCTTCCCTTTTGTAAAAGTGTAGCCTCTTGTGATGTTTAAGCGGATGGGTCATAGGAAATCCAAATAGTCAGAAAATAGTAATGCCCTGCCCCCACCATGTGAGATTGGTTGTTTATTTCTACTGTTAGAGCTTTGTGACCAAATCAAAGATTGTTTTGGAGGTGGCATTTTACGAACAAAGGCACATGGATAGTGACTAATAATGCTTCACTGAAGCTTTTTGCATTAAAGAGAAGTTGTTGAAAAGAAGACAATGTGCCAAGGTCAGGAAGTGGAATCCAGTGGGATCTAACTTAGTACACTTTGAATACTCAACGTGCTGCTTAAATAACTTCTGTCTGACCTCACAGCCCAAGAAAGATTTTGGTTAGGGAAGGGAAAACAGCCCTCTCCACACGGTGGCACCCACTCTAGAGTCTCTGTGTTCTGTCTAGCCTTTCCCATTGCACTGTTCCAAGTTAGCCAGGGGGAGAGTTCACAGGCTCCATGTGTGTCCATCACCAGCTTAATTTTTCTTTTCTTATGACTGGTACAGTTCCTGGAGAAATGAATTGGCCGTGCTCATGCCTGTGGTACCAGGTCAGTTATCACTCTCAACAAGCATAAAAATAATGGGTGCTTGGCCCAGGCACTGGGGACTACATAGTGCTTATTATAGCAGAGAAGAGAAAGCCACATGGCAATAGAAGACATCATTACAGGGGCACGTGGTTTCTGAGTGAAGCAGGATCTTCATCAGAGGGTGAACTTGACAAGCGAGAACATCACAGGCTTCAGACCCATGATTTCTAACAGCAAAATATCCTTTAGCCAGATCCAAGTCCAACCTAGGTGCCTGGGAATTAGAGGTCTCAAGTGAGTTCTGAGAGTTTATCACCAGGAGTATTACTTTCCCTTGTAAGTCTCGAGTTCCACGTCTTCATATCCAGCCAACCAGAGATCAAGTACCATGCATTTGGGCCTGTGATGGTTGTGTCTGCATTGATCATGTATAGATGTTTTTCTTGCCATTATCACTTAAGTAATATAGTATAATATTTATAGCATTTTTACTGTACTGGGTATTGTAAGTAATGTGGGAATGATTTAACGTACACAGAAGGATGCATGTGTAGTTTACATGCAGATACTTTGCAGTTTTACATAAGGGACTTCAGCACCCATGGATTTTAGTATCTATGAGACTTCTGGAGTTCATCCCTCATGCACACTAAGAGACAACTAACTTTAATAAAAATGAAAACTAAATGTACTTGACATCTTCCATCTGAGGTTGTGGGCTTCTCTACTTTTGAATCTTGATCTGAATAATTGAAAAAAAACCATAAATCATGTTGTTAATTTCCTCAAATCCTAATATGAGAAATAATATATTTACACTTATCTTTTGAGAAGTATTTAAATAGGAAAACACACTTAACCAAAACAGACTCCACTTTGCTGCTGAGAATGTGATATGGACTGGAGGTGGGGGCAGACATTTAAAAATGGAAGGAAGAAGCCAAACTTCCTGAGGCTGTTTTTCTCCTCTCCTGCTTCCTCTCCAGTGGTACAAACCTCTTCCAACATCCCATTTTTTTTTTTTTTTAGAGCAAAAGCTCTGGTGCAAGATGCCTACCAGAAAATAACCCCAAATTCTGCAATCTACTGATAAAGTTTTGGAGATGGATAATCACCCTTAAAATTGGCTAAAATGAGTAATATCATGTATATTTTATCACAATAAAATAATGAAAACATATGATACTAGTTTCAACTTTATGCCAGCCTGAATGAAATTTAAAGTAAAAGGCCTCCTAAGACTCAGTGCTGCTCCTTTGCTGTGGGTGCTAATGAGCTGTGGAAAGGAGGGTGACCAGCTGGTGGGGGTGGGAGAGAGGCCAGAGAGCGCTAAGTCTCAGGTTTTGGTTAATGAGTCTGTCACCACCAGGGGTCTACTGGAGGTGACCACTTTTCTCTCTTGTGGTCTTTTGATCAGTTTGAATCATAATCACCGAAGACACACTGTTGTACAAATACAAGGCTGACTTCTCAGACACACTCCAAAGTAATATGTGACAAACTCTAATGAATGAAACCCGTTTTTGAAAAATAATGTTCACTTTGCCTACTTCTCAAAAAGAATTTGAGACAGTGGAAAGTCTGTGACTGTGAAGACAGGAAAGAGGTATTTGTTCAGGGGCCTGGGTCTCACCCTCCCGTCTCTCCCACCATAGAGTCTCCTTTGGATAGTACCTGCACCTGCCAGTGATTTGTTGTGTTTCTCTAGATAGGACAGCCCAGAGGTGCCAGGGCCAAAATACCCCAGGAAGGATACCCAGCCAGTAAGGAGCAAGAGGTAATGGGTTAAGACTCAATCTCCCTTGACCCAAGCTTCCTCTCAGAGCTTGGCATGGCTTCACGTGCTCACTTGGAAAGTTCCCAGTTGTTCTCAGTGATATCCCATCCATAAAACCATTTTATGTCAACACTTCTATGTACTCCTCTCTTCATTCTGCTGGGTAACCACAACTGGCATTCAGGATATTCTTAGCTTCCTAGTGAGTGACAGCAAGAAGACAGAAGCTCTGCTTTTTTTTTTTTTTTGTCTTTTTTTTTCTATTTTTCTTTTTTTTCCAATTTATTGTCCATAATGAGTTACAACATTTAGTGGGCAAACAATGAGTTGTTATCCCCAATTCCCCGCTGCCCTCCCCTCCCCACTCCGCTGGATAACCTCCTCCATGGGTCGTCTGGATCAGTCCTTGTGACAGGGGACCATGGATAGCCTAGTATTCAGCCAGGTTCTCCTGGCCATGCCTCTGGATAATCTCCTCCACCACGGCTCTTACAATCTTTCTGAAAGCTCTGCTTTTTAAATAAATGCTTTAGGTTGGTATAGAAAGTAAGGGGTTCTACCATGGTAATATGTGTCATTATACTTATTTCTCATTCATTCCCCTCCCGAACTTTCCTCTCCTATTCCCCTCCAGCTCGTGTTCCATTCTATTACCCTCTCGATTTCCTACTTCAAAATCTCTTCCTCTACTCTGATCTCCTTTCTAGCTTTGTGACCAACAAACACATGTATAAATACACACACATATATTTTAATTCTAAATTTAAGTTCCACATATTAGAAAAATAAAACTGCAGTATTTTTTTGTACCGAGTCTAACTTATTTAGCTTAACATAATGATTTCCAGCTACATTCATTAACAAAAATATTTTTACTTAGTTACAAGCAGAGAGATACAAAGAGACAGAGAGCGAGCGAGTGAGCGAGAGAGAGAGAGAGAGAGAGAGAGAGAGAGAGAGAGAGAGAGAAAGTTTGTGTATGGGTGTGGCAAAGCCTCTAGTCACTGCAAAGGAACTCCAGATGCATATATCACTTTGTTCATCTGGCCTATGTGGGTCCTGGGGAATTGAACCAAGGTCCTCAGGCACTGGAGGCAAGTGCCTTACCGGCTGAGCCATCTCTCCAGCCCAGCTACATCCATTTTCCTACCAATGTCATATTTTCATTTTTATTTACTGCTACACAGAATGTCATTGTGTATATGCACCACATTTTTTATTCATTCATCCATTGATGACATCTAGGTTGGCTCCATTCCCTAGCTATTGTGAATAGTGCAGTAATAAACATGGATATGGAAGTATCTCCATGATATGGCGATGAGAATGGAATAGCTGGGTCATATGGAATGCCTACCTCTAGTTGTTTTTTTTAGGCACCTCTATAATTTCCATAGCAGATGCACAAGTTTATATTCCCATGAGCACTGAATAAAGGTTCCTCGTTCTCCACACCCTTGCCATCATTTATTTTCTTGATGGTAGCCATTATGACTGGGGTGAGATGCAATATCAATGTACCCAAACTCTGCTCTTTAGTGGAGCCAGGTGCAAGTTATAAGCTATTCAAATATTTCCCTTCTCAGTGAATTACCTTGGAGCCACAGAGGTATCTTGTTCCTCCCTAAGGTCAAAGTCTTAGAAGCACTCCCTGATGACCAGCATAAACCTCACAATGGCTGGGGACCATCTTGGTCCCTGAATGAGTTTCTCGAAGAATGGGCAAGTCTACAAGGATTCCAGAGAAAAGACTAGCTTTCCCAATAAGGATGATGTGAGATGTATTTGGAATTGTCAGAGAACCCAAAGGCATCAAGGAGGGTGCTGTGCGTGGCTTAGAAACACATTCAAAGATGACTGAAACACCTCCCACTAAGAAGTGAAATCTGAATTCTCTTTCCTTGAGTTCAAAGACATCTATGTGACTGCACAGTAAACAGGTTGTGGTGAAAGTGAGAACATGACCTCCAAGGCTTTGTAAACTTTTCTCTTAGAACATCCTCTCTGGATGCCTTTGGTGACTGTGATGGTTAGGTTTTGTTGTCAACTTGTTCTTTTTAATTATCTTGGGTAGGTCTCTGAGGATGTTTACAGGAAGGCAGCCTCTCAGTAGGGGGCATGTAAAGAAGCTCAAAGAAGCTAGAAGTAAACATCCTTTCCTGTGTGGGCCATGCAGGAAGGAAATTCCAGAAACTCAGGAAGCCATTAAGTCTGGGGAAGGGTTGTAAGACCCCACCCTAAGGCTAAATAAAGGGGAAGAAATTCTCTCCTTGGCTCCCTGCCTGTTGGCTGCTGGTGCTTGTTTGTGACTTGCACTTGCATCCTGCTTTCCTTCCTGGACATTGGAACCCAGTTTCCTCGGCCTCACATCATGGACTGAAGAGCAGCCGCTCCCCAGGGAGCCATCAGGTCTTCTGGGCTGGATTGGGACTGCTGAGGCATCCAGCCACATAGGCTGAACAGCTACTGGTTTCTTCACCTGTGGGCCTGCAGACTGCTATTGTTGGACTGTCGTAAGCGACCCCAATAAATTCCCTTTTACTACAATCCATTCTATCAACTCTGTTTCCTCTAGAGAACCATGACTAAAACAGTGACCATGGAAAATGGATGGATGGATGGATGGATGGATCCATAGAAGACAGATATGATTGGGAAGTCCCTGGTGTTCTTATACCTGGTGAGTTTTCTCATCCCAGGTGGCAGATATACATGTTCAGAATCATCCAAGTCATAGCCACCATCTAACTGCAAGCACATGAGAAACCCAAGCCATCCATTCACCCACCACATTTACGAACAAAATAAATACCCTTCCCTTCTTCCTTCATCTCTCTCTCTCTCTTTCTGCTACTGGAACTCAAATCTACCCTTTCCACATGCTAGATAAGCACTCTCCCACTGAGCTTTACCACCAACCATGAATACTTGCTTTTCTTTGTATTTTAAGTTATCATTCTAGGATGTCTTGCTATACAGCAATATAGATATTTGGTGGCAAATGACTGACCATTCAAGCTGGGATACATACATCCCTCAGTCATGAGAAAACCATTCACCTGGAATGCATGGGACCAGGAGCAGCCTCTCAATGTGGCTCCTTTTGGAAATAAAGACATTTCCAAGATCATTATAGACATTCTTCATGCCCACCACAGCTGAGCTCGACAAAGATCTCTACACCAATTGGGAGACCATTCCCTCTTTCCACCATATTTTTCACCTCTCATAGTAAGTAGCCTAAAGCACCCTGTCTTGACCATTCTTGTTTCTTCTGTTTTGATGGTTTCGATGATATCTGGACACGTAAATTCTCATGCAGAACATTTTATTATTATAGGATGTATTATATCTTTTCTCAGTGTCTTGTTGAAACCAAAGCTCTTTGAATGTAACTGTATTTGGTATTTTGTTCCCTTCATGGATCTCTTAGATAAGATTATAGCTGGGTCCACAGACAGTTTGTTCATTAAATGAATAAATTCATAGTCATTTTAATCAAACCAGAGCTCCATTTTTCCAAGTCAAGTATAATAATCAGATGGAGAGAAGGCTGCCTAAAGAGCCTGAAACATTCTCCTTAGACTTTTTTTTTGGGGGGGGAGACTTTAAGTGAAAGTCTGGCCATCATTCCAGGTGGCTATTTTATATATAAAGAGGTTCGTGGCCATCAGTAGTGAAGTACTGAGCTAAACAAGCTGATGGTGCACAAATGCCCTCTGCATTTGAGGGACATTCGCTTTCTCTTCATGCCATCACCTGCAGAAAGAGGCAGCATGTATGTGTGCTTCAGCAGCAGGCCACCACGATGTCATAGGCACAGCTCTGGTAGAAGTCCATCCAATCACCTACACTCCCTGAACCAGGGCACACGTTGACTCACTGATGAACAGAACTCAGCCCTTCACGTGTATAGTCACTGCGAGGAGAACTGATTCCAGAACAAACCCACACAATTTCTCTACCTGAATTCACAAGCTTGCCACACATCCTTGTCCTTAGTGACTTTTGACTCAAGCAGCAAGGCTGGGAAGAGTCTCTAAAGAGAAGGAGGAGGCTCATCCTCTCAGAAATGCTGGCTGGTGACATTGTGGGTATGTGATGCTGCTGTCCGTATACCTCCCTAGGATCTGTCTTACAGGTGCTCCTCAATCTGGATGAAGGTCACGTGACCATGTACACTGGGGGAAATCGCCTCACTCTAAACATTTCCTTTAAGCATTTGGACTCTGTATTCATTCCAGCACAGCCCATTCAGAAAACATGCCTGAACTCCCACACAGTCCTAACACTTAACAGGAGCCATGGAAGTGGAAGATGGAGTCACCTTGGCCTATCAGTTCTTGGAACAAAGTTCCAGCACTCACATGTGCACACACCCCACTGTCTGTTCAGGTGCAGATTTGGAGGGACTTGATCACAGAGAAAGAAGATGTCCAAATCATGCCCAGCTGCCTCTGAGCCACCAACTTCTCAGAGATTACAGTATGGAGTCTGCAAGACCTGGTCAGGCTCACTGGACTGAGCACCACTCACTGAGGGGCCCAGGCTAATGGCAGTGTGCCTCATTCAGGCTGTCTGGTTTCTGAAGCTGCCGGAGCAGGTGAGGGAGGACCGGGGAACTGAACCTGTGCTTTTCAGTACCTTGTTCTAGAAGGGTTCACAAGGCTTGGCCAAAATTTAGGGAGCCTGGGAAATGCAGAAGATTTCATGAGTCATAGAGAAGTAACTGAATGCCTCAAAACTGAGACTCATGAGGTGCTGGCTGCTTTGTGCCTGTCTCAAGGGCCCAAGAGAGGAAGGGGTTTATCAACAAAACGGTGTCTTGACTATGCCTTCAAAGAATAGGAGGCTCTAAATTGGAAGAAATAAATGGGAGGAAGGAAGACGTTTTAGCCCTGATGCTTTGAGGAAAGGGGTGGAGTGAAGGACAGAGCAGTTTTGGAGCATAGGAAGAGCCATAATCTGCTAGAAATACCAGGGCGGTGTAGTGTGTTGGGGTCAGGCCATAAAGGGCTTTCACTGTAATAGTCAAGAATGGGTTTTGTTTTCCAGACAATGGAAGCCTCTTGATGAATTTTACTCAGGAAGAGAATCATAATCATCATCATTTTAGGAGCTGCTATTCACTGAGCATGTGTAATACACAGGACGATTCAGAGCGCTTCTCGTGTGTTACCTTCTCATTCTGTTTTTGTAATGGCCCTTTGAGTTAACACTTTTTTTAAAATCTCTATTTCATAGATGAGGAGATGGAGGCTCAGAAAAGTTAAGGAATATTTCCAGGGTTGTACTATTAGCAGGTGGTGTGGAAAACCATATTTTCTCAAGCATAATTGAGAGTTGACTAGACTCTTTGTATCGGTGTTATTAAAAACAAAAAATGTCCTGGCTCCATGTTAAAAGATGACCAAGAGTCTGCATGAGTCTTGTTAAATAAGATTAAAGTGTGCATGCTACTGGTTTATTGTAACTCGAAGCCAGTGAACACTAACCTTGTCTGGAGGGATCAGATGAACCCAACAGACTGCCATAAAGAACAAATGAAGAAAGGGAAGAGTGAGTTTGAAGACTATTTAATAGGCCAGGGACATCTCCATTTTGCTTTGAAAACAAGCAAGCAATTTACATTACAGAGCCGCATCCAATTGCACATGACTTTGCCCGCTGAATTATGGCTTGTTTCTGCACACCTTGTTTTCACGTTAACAGGAACTTGGGAGTTACCCTTGGAGAGGGATCTGTGCACTGTTATCCCTCTGGGATGTGATTATCCGGGATAAAAATGTTTTCCTTGGACTTTATTGTTCAAATAGGAAAGCCATGTATAAACAGTAGTTGCAGAAAAGAACCCTTTTCATTCACATGACTTGATTTGGCAAATATATCCAAAAAAAGGTATGTTTTTTAAAGCAGGGCAGTAAGCATTTTTAAATGTGTTTTTTAAATTTTGGGAAGTAGCTGGAGGCTCTTGATTCTTCCCTGAAGGGACAATGCTCACATCTCCTGAAGGGCATAGAAAACCAGTCAACTTGCCATGGCTTCCAGAACCTTCTTGTTCTCTAGCTCACACAACCGATCTCTGGGGGCCTACATTGGCAAGATGCTGCGAATGCCAGAGGTTCGGATGCTAGCACTTTCTCTCTCTGGTTTTCAGTGACTAGCTTTTGAGATTGGAATACTTGCTTCTCAACAGAGACACCTCCCAACAAATCCCCCAGAAGCAGAGGAGCTCATTGGCGAGGTCCAGCTTTAATGTGGCTTTTCTGTCCTTAGACCCCTGTGCTATTGAGGCAGAGAGAACATGTGGCTGCCTCATACATTGCCTTAAACTATTTAAATGTAACTTACAACCCTGTATTAAGGTATAGTATCTATGAATTATAATGTTTATACAGAAATATACACAAAACCAAATATACTACCTTAACTAGCACCGGGGTTAGAAACAAAAGCATTCATTACCAGTTGAAAGAGTCTCCCTCATGTTTTCTTCCATCCTGACCTCCACCAGCAGTAACCACAATCCCAACTTCTCCCTTCAGAGAACAGTTTCATCTGCGTTGGAATTTTTACAAATAGAATTCTTTTTTAATTGTTTATTTATTATTAGAGAGAGAGAGAAAAAAGAAACACAAATTGAATAATGAGCACCCCAGGGCTTCTTGCCTCTGCAAACAAACTCCAGGCATCACTAGGTGCGTCTGGCTTGATGTGGGCACTGGGGAATCAAACCCAGACTGTCAGGCCTTTAAAACATGCACCTTTAACCACTGAGCCATCTCTCCATCCCAGAATTCTTTAAATATGTGCTCTTATTTTTGGCTCCGTTCATTCAGTGCTGTGTCTGTGAGATTCATCCACGTCGCCGTAGCTTGTTCATTCTGATGGTGGGCAGTGTTCTACTGCAGATCCAGTTCCAGTCTGTGGTCCGTTCTACTCTGGATGGGCACGGGATGGTTTGCAGCTTGGCATGGTCACGAAGGGTGACTCTGTGAATATCCCAGTTCATGACCTTGCTTAAGCAGGTACTTGAATCTGCCTCGGAGCACAATGGCTGGGCTGGTATATAACTGGCTTGTAGAGAGATTGCTGGCTTTCCATCCGCAGGAGGTTCTGGCTACACCAGACCCTCCTCAGCACCAGTCATTGTGATTTTCAGGTTCAGTGGTGATATCACTCTTCAAGAACAAGGCAGGTCAGAGTGATTTGATTTGGTTGATGTTCTAGAAAACTCCACTGTTCTGCCTGTAGTCCCAGCAAAGGATGTCTGTGGTTTTGCAGTCATTATTAATGAGCTCCAGTCATCCCTGCCTTCTTGGGAAATCCTTCAGGAGGCAAATGTGTGCAGACAAGAAGGAGATTAGCCAATGGCAAGAATGATCCCTCCTCTCTCTTTGCCCACCCCTCCCTCCTGTAAGGCCACCACACCGGGCTCAAGAGGAAGCTGACGTCCAGGTCTATTTCCTAATAATGTGGCATCTCCACCGCCTGCCCGCCAGCCAGAGCCCTCTCTCCTGGCGTGCACAGCGCCTGGGTTTGCTTGCCAAGACAGAGCACGGTGAAGCTGCCACATAATCATTTCCAAACATTAAAATGGCCCCATTGTCATTACAGCAGGGAGATTGAATTCGCCTCATCAAAGCGGAGTGTGACAGGTGACTCAATAGGACAGTGCCAAGCGCAGAGGCAAGAAGATTAGCAGGGCACTGATATCATTATTTCCGCCTATCACAGATTCGGCAGGGAGGCAATTGTAATTTCTGGGCTTATTAGTCTACATTCGGAGGGAAAAACCAAGTGATAAAACTCACGGTGACAGCTAGGCATTTGTGCAGCGAGTGCTGTCACGGTGACACTTAGAAAATGCCAATGTGCCTACGTCCTCATAATCCTCACTAATAGAGGTTAAAGCCGGGCACAAAGGCACCCTTATCAGCGATCAGTCCACTAATAACATTTGCATTTTTAAGTTAAATATGGTGAGGAAAGGAGTAAGTAGTTCTTTGCAGTTGGGACAATTAATTTCACACTGGAATTAGAAAGCTGAGCCAAAAAGAAAAAAAAAAAATTCCAGCGGCCCGTATCTCTCTGATCGCTTGGAAGAATCCTTCAAGGAAAGAGCTGAGTGAGCTGCTCGAAGAACAATGTCACTGGTGCTATCTACCGCCTGCGAAACTGTCGACAGGAGAGCATCACTAGACTGAAATTAGACTTCTGGACCCTCCAGCCAACAGGCAATGCACGCTGCTCTGGGACTTCGAACTAACCAATGCGGTGGACAAGATCTTTGCACGGTTAACATATCCCTCACTTCGTGTTCTTTCTTCTTCCTGGTCAGAGGTATATGAAGTCACAGAATCCAGAATGCAGAGTCAGGGAGGGTCAGGCTGCACACGGTGGGTGACAGTCACGGAGTGCCACTGGTTCTGACTAGGTTTCTCAATGGGCATCTTCCAACAGCATTGGCAAAATACTACTAATAATAAAACAATCCAGAAATTCTTGGTTTTTTTTTCAGAAATAGTACCAGAATTATATTTTCATAACAAGACTTTGAAAAGAGTCACCTAGCCTGGGGAAAATAGATTGAAATTCCTATTTTATTTTGTTGGAAACATTACAGGGGGCAAGCCGTTACTTTCTCACATTGAAATAAGAGACCAATTAAGAAGACTGTGTAATTCAATTCTTGAGTGAGTGCCACTGAATTCAATTTGTTTCAGGTCAATGAATATAACGCAAAGTTATTAACGAAAAGGTCAGGGGTTGGCGTATAAGGCAGATGTACAGGATGGATCACGGGTAATTAGTACACATTTTGAATGTACTATTGCATTGGCATATGGTGGAGACAATCTTAACAGCATTAGATGTTAATAAACTTTTAAGACTGTCTACCCATAAAACAACAACAACAACAAATACCTTAGAGTGCCTCCCCTTCTGTGGAGAATAAACAGTGGTTGGTTCAGAAAGCCACATATATCATGAGCAGCCTGGATGATCCCTACTCACAACCGAACCTGAGGTAAGAGTCTGATTCCATCGGAAGAGAAACTGAGCACACTGTGCTGGTATAGGTGCCACCACACAGACCACCATTGTGAATTCAAGAGTCCACTGTCCCCACTGTATCAAAACAGGCCAGCAAGAGATGACAGGGAAGCATCTATCTTGTGTGGGAGGAAGGAGAAATGTGAACTGGGAAGATTAGGTTTTCCAAACTTTGTCTTAAGGCCTGTGTATGTAGGGAAAATTGTCTATGTACTGAGCTTTCTGTGCAAGGCGTGTGTGTGTGTGTGTGTGTGTGTGTGTGTGTGTGTGTGTGTATCTGTGTTACAGGACACACCACACCCAGCTGTGCTTCCCCAAAGCTTCAGATTCCCTTCTCCGGGCAGAGGGAGTCATGGGAAGATTGCACTGCCATCCCAAGGTCTCATTGCCACAGCGTCACAGTGCACCTGTCCCAACCAGCTGACAGTGGTTTGATGTATGACACATGCAGTGTGCTGCTGTGAGCTGCTTCACCCCTGCTGACTGACTGTCTTATCTCACTTCCCCTCCCAGCAGTACTTCCCCATGTCACTCTACAGACAGTCCCTGCGCTGTGGGAAAGGTAAGTCAAGGAGTAACCAGGAATATGAAGGGAAGAGACAAGCCCTGGCTGGCTCTCACCTAGCTTGTGTGTGTGTGGAAGGGGGGAGGAGAAACTACCACGGTGTGGCTAAGCTTGAGGGGTCTTCAACCCAAGTTCCAGGACCTCTTAGAGGTTAACTGGCTCCATCCATAGTCTGCCCTAGGTTGGATATTTCTTTCCTTGCCTGACGACCTCACTCCCCTTTGGGTCTCCTGACACTGTCTGCATTATCTGCCCCTTGCACTTTGCAAATTCATATGCCGAAACCTGATTTCTAGGGTGATGGTGTTTGCAGGCAGGCCCTTTGGAAGATGGTGAATGTCCTCAGGACCGGGATTGTGTAAGAGAGCCCTCAGAGCTCCTAATCTCTCCCTCTGTGTGAGGACACTGCTGCCTAGTCACCCTAGAGGCTGCTCTCACCACAACCAGTCTGCCTGCACCTGAATCAGCTCCAAGAACTGAGAATAAAGTTCTGTTGTTTCTAAGCCATCCAGCCTCTGGCATTCTGTCACAGCAGCCTGAGCTGACTAACATACTTGTATCTAGGGCTCAGAATCCACTCCTGGGAGAATGCTGCTAAGACAGTGGCCAGGGTTCACAGTCTTCAGTGTGACCTGGAGACCTGGAAAGCACCACATGCCTCTCTAGACTCACACATACCACTGTGTCATGTGTGTTTGTTTTGTTTAAAGACAAGAGCTTACTATGTAGCTTTTGCTTCAGCCTCTTAAAGTGCTGAAATTATAGGTGTATACCACCTCGTTCAGCAGTATGTCATTAAAATCATTTATCTATTTATTTGTACATGTGTGTATGCATGCACAGGGTCTCTTAACACTGTAAATGAACACCAGATGGATGCTCCACTTTTTGCATCTGACTTTATGTGGGTGCCGGGGATTGAACCTGAGCTGGCAGACTTTGCAGACAAGCAACTTTAACCACTGAGCAATCTCTCCAGCCCCATAAATGTCATTTTTTTAAGGTAGCAATCTCTTATATCATTTTAGGTATAGAATATTTATCACATTTGTTTGTAAATGATCTGAAAACCCCAAACCAACCCATTTCCTTGCCAGAAATCACAAGGTGGACGAGGAACAACGTGGTGAGTTTCTCCTTTAGAAACATGTGCCTGGGAGGCCAGCTGAGATGCAAGAGCCTGAGAAACAGGAAACCAGAATGAGAGGCTGGCAATGCTTGTGGATAAGGCTGAGGTATACCTTTAGCA
This sequence comes from Zapus hudsonius, assembly GCA_004024765.1. Lineage (NCBI taxonomy): Eukaryota > Metazoa > Chordata > Mammalia > Rodentia > Dipodidae > Zapus > Zapus hudsonius. The sequence continues at coordinate 29,034 of PVHP010016585.1, forward strand.
AAAGACTTGTCTTTTATGCCTTTCCCTGGAAAAGCAGCCTTCAGCTAATCACTTAGTGCTCTCTCAGCTCGATCCCAGCCCCACAGTATGTATGTGTTCTACCTTCCACAGAAGGCCATGAATCTTGAGTGGAGAAGGTAAAATGACTGTGCTCTGCAGGTGAGTTTTATACCTATGCGGTGTATAATCAGTGTCTGTACATATACCCACACACTCATGGGATGCTGGTGAACAATTTCCTCAAAAGCTTTCTGGGGAAGAGTATGCATGGCTCATTCTTCTCAAAATTATTTACAAATGTATGCATTTGTAACATCAAGCAAGATAATAGTGCCTCAGCTTTTCATCTGTAAAATGACCACAGAAAACATTACCTTTGGGGATTGAATCAGCTATCACATACAAAATGTCTGGAATGTGGTCAGGACATGTTGGTCATGAATATTCAGGGCTTTGAGACATGAACCTGATCCTCAAGGCCAAGTTTCTCTTCCCCCTTTAATATGTATTCACTACCTAAAAATTATAAATTTTAACTCCATCATGCTAAAATAATTTGACTTGTATTTTCTAAATTCCTTCCAAAGCCCATATCTTTAAAAAGTGTATTTATTTATAAGGAGAGAGAGAGAGAGAGAGAGAGAGAGAGAGAGAGAATGGGTGTGCCAGAACCTTCTGCCACTACAAAGAACTCCAGATGTATGCATCACTTTGTGCATCTGGCTTTATTACTTGGATTCTGAAGAATCAAACCCAGGCTGTCAGGCTTTGCAAGCAAACACTTTAACTGCTGAGCCATCTCTCTAGCCCTTCACCACGTACATTTAAACAACTATGAGACCAACTGATAGTACTACAGAGAAAATTTCATTGCTATTATAAACTGGAAATTTATAATTTATGATTATAAATTATGATTGTAATATAAAGATAAATTATGATTATATTAGAATATTAGGTGACACTAGCTAACATATCCATCACTTTAAATCCTTAACGTTTATGGTGTGATATGGTTTTTTGTTTCTTTTGAGACAGGGTCTTGCCATGTGACCTAGTCTGGCCTCAAGCTCAGAGTTATTTTGCTTTAGTCTTCTGAGAACATAGGTGTTGGAATACACAGGTGTGGTCACTACAACCAGGTATGTTGAAGTTTTTCCTCTTAGCAATTCCGAGATGTATAATATTCTACTGGCAGTTATATTCAGCACACACTGCAATAGAGCTAAGGAGCAGCAAACTCTTCCTCCTTATGGAAGCCTTATACCCACCGATTGTCATCTCCCGAATCCCATCTCCAACTACCATCCTTCTCTCTGTGCAATTGTTTTAGATCCCACAGGAGTGAGATCACATGCGATGATCTTTCTGTGTCTGCCTGACTTGCTTTACTTACCATCCATCTTATTAATGATGAATTTACTTCTTTTTAAAGGCTGAATGGCATTTAACTGTGTATATGTCCATGTGTGCATGTTCACACATACATACTGCAACATCACATTTGTAGTTGGACATGTAATGTTGATTCCATACTTTGGTGATGGTGAATAGTGCTGCAGTGAACCTGAGGTACAGGAATCTCTTCAGCAGAGAAGTACAAACCTTTCTGTTGAAGCCTCAGGAAGAGGATTTCAGGATCACACTGGTTTCTGTAATGGCTGTACTAATTTGCATCATAACCAACAGTGCGCAAGGGTTCTCTTTTCTCTTCACATTCTCACCAATATGTGTTATCTTTATTTATTTAAAAGAGAGAGAGAGAGGAAGAGGAGAGAGAATGGGTGTACCAGGGCCTCCTGCCACTGTAAATGAACACCAGATGCATGTGCCACTTTGCACATCTGGCTTTACATAGGTAATGAGGAATCTAACCAGGGTTGTTAAGCTTTGCAGGAAAGTGCCTTAACTGCTGAGCCATCTCTCCAGTCCAAAATGGTGGAATTTTAACTAGGACTTGCATTGAATCTACATGTTTCCATTTTAATAATATGAATTATTCTAATCCCATAAAAATGGATATCTTTCAATTTTTTGTCTTTTTACATATCTTTTATTAATATTTTATAGTTTTCAGTATATATTTCCAACCCCTCTTTCACCATTAAAAAAACATTTATTTTTATTTATTTATTTGCAAGTAGAGAAACAGATAGAGAGAAGAGAGACTGAAAGTGAGAGTGAGAAAGAATGGGTGCACCAGGGCCTCCAGCCACTGCAAGTAAACTCCAGATGCATGGGCCATTTTGTGCATATGGCTTTAGGTGGGTACTGGGGAATTAAACTTGGATCATTAGGCTCTCCAGGCAAATGCCTTACCTGCTAAGCCATCTATTCAGCCCAAGAGGTTTCTAAAAACCAGAAATGAAAGTGAAAACATCATAATTGATAATGCAGAAACTGAAAGGCCCCTAAGAGGCTACTGTAAAGAACCATATGTGAACAAATTGGATAACCTAAAAGAAATGGATAGATTCCTAGACATATTCAACCTACCAAGCCTAAACTATGAAGAAATAGAAAATTTGAACAGGCTGGCATCATGTAAAGCAAAATATCTCTCATCAAGAAAAGCTTTCAGGGCTGAATTCTACCAGACAGTTAAGGAAGAAAATCAAAATTAGTCCTTCTTAAACTTTTAAAAAACCAAGAAAGAGGAAACTTTCAACTCTTTTAATGAAGTTTAATACCAAAGCCAGACAAGGACATTATAAGAAAAGAAAATTATATGCCAGTGTCTTTGCTAAACACAGATGCAAAAATCCTCATACATACATTCAGCATGAGTAAAAGGATTGTGGTAGAAAGCTTTCTCATTGCTGCAGCAAAGAACCCAACTAAAAACAGCTTGTGGAGGAATGGGTTTACTTTGGCTTATGGACTCAAGGGGAGACTACATGATGGCAGGGAAAACAATGGCATGAGCAGAGGGTGGACATCACCTCCGCCACAGCACTGCAAACAATGGCAGGAAGGTGTGTCAAACACTAAAAGGAAAGCTGGCTTGTAACACCTATAAGCCTGCCCCCAACAACACAGCTCCAATGAAGTTCTAATATCCAAACTGCCATCAGCTGGGGATCGAGCATTCAGAACACATTCATTTGTGGAGGACACCTGGATCAAACCATGACAGTCACCATGATCAAGTTGAACTTATCTCTGGAATGCAAGGATAGTTCAACCAATGTAAATCAATAAATGGTGACATATCAGATTACCACATTGAATACTAATAATTATATGAAAGCCACACCTCATTTCCATATAAAAATCATACATTTCATGTAGAAAAAGCATGTAATATCTTTTCATGATTAAAAATTCTTATCAAACAAGGTATAGTGGAAATGTACCTTAACAAAAATAAAGACCAAATGTGAGACACCCACAGCTAATATACTCAATCGTGAAAAGTTAAATTTCACTTTAAAAATTAATGAGTGACATGTTTAGAGAAGCTTTGGTACACATACAAACTGAGCAGAAGTACAGAGTTTTTATTCAGAATTTCCCTAGTTTCTCCTATTATTCACATCTTGCTTTGGGGTTCATTGATGGCTTGATTGATCAGTGATCAATAAGTGACAAAGTATTAACTAAACTCTGTAGTTTACAATAGAGTTCAGTATTTTATGGCACAGTGCTATGGGTTTGGGCAAATACATAATGCCTTAAGCCCATTATTACAGTATCATACAGAATATACTACCTCCCCTTGATTTCCCGTGTTGTAGTCCTTCCTCTCTCCCCTTTCCCTATCACTGGCAACCACTATTTTCTCTTTTACTGTCTGTAATTTTTCATTTTCCATGATGTCATAGAATTGGAATCACACAGTATAGTATGTAGGTGTTTCAGATTGGTTCATTTCACTTAGCCATATGTATGCATGTAAGGTCCCCTGTGCCTGTTTAGGGATCATTTAAAACAATTTCTACAATATATTCTATTGTATAAGTGAATGGTAGCTTGTTCATTCATTCACATGGTTGTTTCTAATTTTTATCATTTATTAGTGTCATTTATCAATAAGCCTGCTGTCAACATTGGATAAAGTTTTGTCTGCTGTGGAAGATAACATTTTCAAATCAACTGGATGAACCCCAATGGCAATGACTGTTGGATCACAGACCAAGATTTTGTTTAGCTTTATCAGAAACCTCCAAGTTGTTGTCCAAAGTGATTATACTATTTTGTATCCCTGCCAGAAGTGAATGAGAGTCACTATCACTTTTCGCCTTGGTCAGCCTTTGGTGCTCTGGGTGTTTGAGATTCGGTCCATTCTAATAGGCACGTGGTGCTATTTCATTGTGGTTTGAATGTCCAGTTTCCTAATGACAAGTCATACTCAGCATCTCCTCACATTCTCCATTTGTGGGTGTCTGAAGGGATGTCTGTTGAGATCTTTGCTTACCTTTCACTTGGCTTGTCTGGTTTCTTAATGTTTTTAGAGTTTTCGCTGTGTGTATTTTAGATATGAGAGTTTTATCATATATATATATATATACATACACACACACACACATATATATATATTCTGATCTGTGGTTTATCTTTTCATTCTCTTAACAATACCTTTTTGTGGAGAAGATTTTTTTGAAATTTTGATAAAGTTCTATTTCTCGGTCATTTCCTCCTGAATCTTGTTGCATTGTTTCTAAAAGTCATCTCCTAATCCAAGAGCATCTAGGTTTTCTCCTAGGTCATCTTCTAGGCGTTTTATAGTTTCCATATGACCCATTTTGAATTAATTTTTGTGAACTATGTAAAGTCAGTGTCCAGGTCCATTCTTTTTTTGTTTGTTTGCATGTGAATGTCTGATTATACCAGCACCATGTTGTTGAAGAGACTTTTCTCTATTGGGTAGTCCTTGTTCCTTTCTCAGAGAACAGCTGGTTGTTTTTGGATTTAATTCTGGCTCCCCATTGGCTCTGGTGCTCCTTCTTTCACCAATACTGCACCATTCTGTTTATTACATCCTTTCTAATAAGTGTTGAAATCTTGTAGTGTCATTTCTCACTGTTCTACATTGTGTTGATTATTGTAGGTGTTAGGTTTTTCCTCATACATTTGCAGTCAGTTTGTTGATATCTATAAAATACCTTATCATACTTTTATTGAAACTGCATAGAGAGGAAACTGCATTTTATACCTATCAATATACTATGACAAAATATCTTTTATTATATAGTCTTATGTATAATCAATTTTTAGAATTCAACATTTCTTTATCTATAAGGTTGTAGGGAATGAAATCTGGGAATAAATTATGGGGAAGAAGTGTGGGAATATTTCTTATGGACCTTACAAATAACTTTTCCAATATTATTGTTGTGAGATGCTATTCCTTATTTGTAACTTGCCTTAAATTTAATCTTACAACCTTGTGATCCACCTGCTGCTTAAAGCAATATGACTAGGTTTCCTCTGCCTTTGGCCTGAACAGTACAGATGATCAATATTGACAATCAACGTTTGAAAATGCTTACTGAGGGCTGGAGAGATGGCTCAGTGGTTAAGGCACTTGCCTCCAGTGCCTAAGGCCCTGGGTTCAATTCCCCAGGACCCACACAAGCCAGACTCACAAGGTGGTGGCCTTGGTGCGCTCACGCTCTCACATGCTCTCTCTCTCTCTGCTTGAAAATGAAAAAATAAAATATTTACAAAAACGTAAAAAAAAAAAACCCCAAAAACCTCTGCTATCTTCTTAAAAAAAAAAAAAAGAAAAAGAAAATGCTGAATGATCTTAAGATACGCTTTTTGCCCAATCTCAACAATGACATGATTGGACTGTCAACCCAGAGCAAACATCCATGCATAAGAAGTGCTGATCAAGAATTGTGGCCCATCTAACCCTACCAACCAACTGTAGGCCAATAGCTGAGATTCTTGCAAGAGAGGAGCTGCTGCAGTCATACCTTCAAGGATCCATATGGATTCCCGCAGAGAATGATGGGATGAACAAGGGACCCACAGCCACAGCCATTCAATCAATACAGGATAAGCCAGTGAGACAGAAACCAATGATTTTCGACACAAAGACCCCTAAGCTCACAACATTAAAGCAGCCTTAATACCCACCCACCATGACTCTGGGAAGAGGAAGCGGAAAGATTGTGAGAGCCGTGGTGGGGGAGACTATCCAGAGGCATGGCACCCCTCAGTAACAACACACTTGGGCCAGGAGAACTGGGCTGAGTACTAGGCTATCCATGGTCCCCTGCCACAAGGTCTGATCCAGACAACCCACGGAGGAGGAGGATATCCAGCTGGTTGGGGATGGGAAGGGGGGCATTGGGGAATTGGGGATAACAACTCATTGTTTGCCCACTAAATAATGTAGCTCATTATGGACAATGAATATATATTTTTAAAAAAGAAGTGTTGATCATAGCATTGAAGAGAGCGATGTTAGTCACTAAGAGCCCACAGATCTGTTGAGGACAACAGGTGGGTTTAACATGGGTAGGTTTATGATCAGAGTGTATGTGTGTCCTGGATCAGCAGAGTCCAGCAGGCTACACCCCTAAATGCGCCCTTTAACAAATGTTGAAGGATTACCCAAGGTTGAAAATATCTTACCCTTTGCTACT
>PVHP010016586.1:0-35612 GCA_004024765.1 Zapus hudsonius
GGGGAATCAAACCTGGGTAATTAGGCTTTGCAGGCCAATGCCTTAACCACTGAACCATCTCTCAAGCCCCAAAGTAAAGCTTTTAGTGAGTAGTCAGAGGGGAAAAGATGGGAGTAAGTGGTGCAGTGTAAGGGCAGCTGCAGACAGCAAAAATTTGATTCTTGTTTGTAGCTCTGGGAAGACGGAGCTTGTGTAGGCTGACTGTAGGAACAGAATAGGGAGGCTGGAAAAGCTGTCCCAGTGTGGAAAAGCATGCAGGGAGAGAAGTGGATTCAGGAGGGGTTGGAGCTTTAGGCAAATGAGAACAGGGTCAAATTTGATGCAGGAGTCTGCCATTTGCATTTCATTGTCTACAACTAAGTCTGTGAGAATTTTAGATCAAAGGTGCCATCTTCAGGCCACTGATTGCCATCATCATAAAACGTGTTTCTTTGGGTTGGGTTTTCCCTTCAGACAAAGCTTCTTGAGGTTATGGAACAGATATCGGAGGGGAGAATTGATGGATGGGATTGAGTTATACCCATAATAAACTCTGGCAAATCAACTAGGCAGAGAGAAGTACCAGCATCCCTACAACTCGTAAAATCTCCAGTGACTGAAGTCACAGGGAAACTGCAAGGTGAGAACAAAAGCCTTTTTTCTCAAGAGTTTGGGGCAATGAGGTGGCAGACCCTGCTTGAGGGAGGGAAGCCACCTGACTCATGTGGAGGTTTCAGAACAGTACCCAGCAGTAAAGCAGCAAGTGTCCAGATACCAAGTAGACTCAGCAGAGGAGAACAAAGGCCAGTGTTGGATACTGAGAGTGCAGTGGCAAAGGCAGAAAGATGGAAAAGGGAAGCCCAAGAAGGCAGTCAGCGCCATTTATGTCAGCTTCAGAATAGAGGACTAGGAGATAGTTTCTTTGGGTCCAAGATTTTATTTAATACCAGCAAGAGAGTGGAGGGGTTCAGAGAGGGAGAGCAAGGAGCTGTAAACTACCTGATAGGAGAAAGGAATGGTTTTTAAGCCTTTCTTAGGGAGAAGGGAGGAAAGGATCTTACACTGCACTGTGGTTCACATGTGAGGGAGAATCTGGTTGTAACCTTCAGTGTCCTGGTTGGCTGGACCTGCCATTGACCTCGTCTGAGAGTGTCATTTCTATCTAGAGTCAAGGAGTGGTGGCTGGGAGAGATGAGTTTTCTCTCAGCTCAGGAACAGGAAGGTCTAGTCAATTATTATAATAAATCCCAGACTTATCCTGGGCCTACCAGTGAGGAGTCGGAAGCAACTCTTTGCAATCTCAGTTTTCATAAGGTGAGTGGGTGTGTATGTGGGGGGTAGTTTCAGAGCATCAGGCCAAACTTAAGCAGTTAAAACAGCATTGCCTCAGTAGCTGGCTGTCCCAGTTCAAAGTCTTTGGTAAGATCGAAGTTAAGTTAATCAGGCTCACTGCCAAACTCACTCATGTGGTCATTCACAGGGCTCAGTCGCTTGCCACAGGATCCGGTCTGTGCAAGCTGGTTTGTTTCAGGGCAAACCACTGGAGAAAACAAGTGTCCTGGTTTTTGTGACTTAATCTCAGTTATGATAAAGTCTATTTGTTAGAGGAAATTCAATGAATCAAGCCACACACTAGAGAATGCATTTGGGAGGAAGGGCCATAGAAGGCCACCTCAGGGTGATGACTGGTTAGTAATTCTGCTTAATTTTAAAGACATCACTTACCTATGGGTGTCCATTTTTCTGCTGTAGTTACCTTCTTGTTGCTGGGACAAAGCACTTGATCAAAAGCAGCTGATGGGAGGAAAGTTTATTATTTTGGCTTTCAATCTCTAGAGAAAGCTTCATGATGGCAGGGGAAAACATGGCATGAGCAGAGGCTGGACATCACCTCTGCCATAGCAGGTGGAAAACAGCAGCAGGGGAGTGAACCAACACTGGCAAGCTAGGGTAACCCTCAAGGTCCACCATCAGCCACACACCTCTTCCAGCAAGGCTCCACCTCGCAAGTCGCCATCAGCTGGGGACCAAGCATTCAGAACACGAGTTTATGGGGGACATATGATTCAAACCACCATAATTAGTATAGTATTAAAAAGATACTTTGTCAAATGGTATAAAATTCCAAAGAGAAGTAACTATGAAAATGTGTGGGTGTAAGGGTGATGGGGCTGGAACACAGGACCTTGTGCATACTAGGAAGTGCTCTGCCACTAAGCTATCCCCTAGTTAACATTTTTTCCTGCTGCAACCTTCCACCTGTTATAATTCACTGGCAAAATACAAAGGAATTATACCTGATACCAAATGGTGTAGCTGTCGATAAAAATCTGATAAATTAAAAACTGAGCTGAACAATCCCACTGAGGAGGGCCCCCAGCTTGTGGTGGACAAGGAGGGAAATGGGGGCACCTTACAAGACTTGCTCATACAATGTATCTAATTATTAATAAGTTTTTTTTTTTTAATAATTGAGCTGAAGGCAGGAGTGGTGGTACACACCTTTAATCCCAGCACTTGGGAGGCAGAGGTAGGAGTTTGAGACCAGTCTGAGACTACAGAGTGAGTTCCGGGTCAGGTCAGCTTTGGCTAGTGAGACCCTATTGAAAAAAAAAAAAAAAAATTGACCTGGTGGCTGACCAGCAAGCTGCAATGATTATTCACCCCATCTCTGTCTCACCTAGGAGTGGGGTTGACTACTCATGGCTGACGTTTTACTTAGGTGAAGGGGAGTAAACTCAGGTCCTCATGCTTGCATGACAAGTGCTGTTTTTATCCATTGAGGTATCTCCCAGCCCCCAGGGAACTCTTCTTAATGTTGATAGTTATCTAGCTGGAGAAGTCAGTTTTAGCAAGTCCTTCCCCCACCCCCAAACTGGATTTGATATTTGACAGCTGTGGCTTTTTCCAGGGAGTCAGTCACTTTTCACCAGGGCAACCTGACTCACCAGGAAGCTGTGTGGCTGGGGCTTTGTCTGGCTTGGCTGTCTTCTTTTTGATGAATTGAATTGCCTTTCTGGTTTTCAACTCTTTTTAGCTGTTCTATCACTCCTGTTATGAATTTCTGAAGAGCTTCCTCTTTTTCTTTGAAATAGTCTATTTTCTTAACTAGATGTCACAAAAGTAGCTTGTAGCTCACAATTTAATTGGAAGTCTTAATATCTCAAGAATGTTTCTATGTTATAAATTATTTCATATTGATTTTATAAAAGGATGCTATTTCAGGTTAAGCAAAAACATGAAAACAAACTTTAGGAAAGACATTCAAAAGCAATTTCAACTTTATTGTGGCAATTTAGTTGTATTCATCAAAATTAAATATACAAAAGTCCAGCATCTAACTCGTAGAAATTTACTTGATGGGTATACATATACTGTACGTAAGGTCAGTGCAGAGTAGTTGGTAATTGCAAAACCATGAAATGGTCCCAGTTCCTACAGTAACAAGAAACTGGGTTAATTATGGCATTTAGAACGAGGTAGATTGACAAGTATGTACTAAAGTGGAATGGTCTTCAAAATACACTAATAAGCACTGGGTGTGGGGGCACATATTGTAATTACCACATTTGTGGGTGGGCAGGTGATGAAGGCAGAAAGAAAAAGAATTCAAGGACATCTCAGCTATACAATAAGTTATGAGGCCAGCCAGGCTATGACACTGTCTCAAACCACAAGCAAAACACTGATAAAAATGCATCTATCTTGAAAGCTGTATTAAGTATACAAAAAAGGGAAAATCAGTATATCCGAGTATTCTGATTTTTGTTTTATTTGACAGGGTCTCACTCTAGCCCAAGCTGACCTGGCACTCACTCTGTAGTCCCAGGCTGGTCTCAAACTCATGGTGATCCTCCTACCTCTGCCTCCTGAGTGCTGGGATTAAAAGGTATGTACCATTGTAACTGACTAATTTTTACCAAAGAATTATAAATAGTGTTAACTGTGATCATCTTTAAGTAGTTGAATAATGGGTAGGCAAGGGTAGCAGAGCTTTCACTTTTTTTTTACTGTACAATTCCATACTGTTTACTGTCTTGGCCTTCAATATGTAGCATTATTTGGGTAGGAGTTAAGTGGGTGGAGAGAAATGCTTTGTTTTTCTTCATATAAAAACACAGTAATTATTATATACATGTATACATACACACAATGATGTTAAACCAAAACAAAGTTAAAAAATGAAAAAATATATACAGATATATGAAATACAGATTTTAAAACACAGGAATATGCCTATCCTCTTGCTTCATGTTTTTCCATATTTACTTTATTGTTTTTTTGAGGCAAGGTCTCATGTAGCTCAGCAGCAGAGGATGACCTTGAACTACTCATCATCCTGCATTCTTCTTACCAAGTGCTAGAATTACAGATATGCATCTCCATGCTGACACTTACTGTCTGGAGAACAATATGCAACTCAGTTAATATTACCTAACACTTCATTAACATTCATTAAAACTCACAACTTTCCACATCCCATGGTGGACAAAACAACAATGAGCAGAGGAAGGCATTCAGAGTCTCATTTGAACCATGTTCTCACTCCACATGCCTCACTCTAAGGTTTCAGAGGTTGGTCTTCGGATCAGGTCACCAAAATAAGCAGTGACTGTCTTTAATTTGTTGTTAAGAAAGTTCTGTTCAATTTCCACTTGTCCTCCAGGCCCAGCTAAGGATGCCACCTACAGAGATGGAAAGAGTAAGTCACACACACAAACATGATGTCAAAACAATTTTCATCCCTACTGGTTCATCACTAAGAGGAAGACAGGATTTTTACCTAAGTTATTCGCATAACAAAGCAACCTGAATGCTCACTCACTACTGCTTTCTAGATATAAATGTAGTATTTGTTGGCAGAAATACTCATTTCACTCTGTATTTGTTATGGGTAAGATCATTGTGTTACAGTGTTATAAAGATCTCAGTATCTTAAAGCCACAAAGGACTCAGTAAGAGAAAATGAATAAATCCTTGATACATTGTATTTATTAACAGACACTTAAAGAATAACTCGCTTTTCTAAGAACCTTTTCTTGCTCACCTTATCATCTTCATTTGCCCTTTCAAGTGCTCAACAATACTTACAAGTGCCTGCAATCTGGTTGGGAACACAGCAGAGAGTAGACAGCTAGGATCTAGGCCTACATCCCTGCTCATTCTCCCGAGTAGCTGAGTCTCTATTAACAACCACACTCCTCTTTCTTGAAGTTCTACCTTGGACCACTTATTGATCTTTTATGTTATTTTTTAAATCTTTAAAAATATATTGTGGTAAAGCCGGGTGTGGTGGCACACACCTTTAATCCCAGCACTTGGGAGGCAGAGGTAGGAGGATCACCATGAGTTCGAGGCCACCCTGAGACTACATAGTGAATTCCAGGTCAGCCTAGACTAGAGTTGAGACCTACTTCGAAAAACCAAAAATAAATAAATAAATAAATAAATGAATGAATGAATGAATGAATAAAAATAAATAAAATTAAAAATATATATATATATATATTGTGGTAAGGTATCCTGCTGATTTTGAGGTCACTAGAACAGTTTTGATTTATTGAGGAGCTAAATGCACCTCCCCTCTCCACAGTTAGGATAATAAAAGATGGCAATCAAATTCCTGTCTTTTGCTCTGATAATATACTTGCACTTCCTTCACAGAATACACAATTACAGTTTTGTCAAGTACAGTTATGGAACATGCCTGTGCCCCTGTTTGCACCTATCTCCAATTTGTAAGGCATCCCTTGCTCTACCACTCAAGAGACTCCTCTTCTGTCTAAGGCTGTCCACTGCTTCATTTCCTTCATCTTTGTTATTGCTATCTAATAAACTGACCTCTGGTGATATGGTCATGGGTTGGAGGGCCCAATATTAATGAAACTTTGAAATGTTGGGGGGAAATGTAGGACCAAAGTAAAACCTTATCTCTAGGAATTTAATGGTAAGTCATTACTAGTTTGAGGTGTTATGTAGCCAAGGATGTGATCCTCCTGCTTCCACCTATCGAGTGTTGGGATAGGTTTGTGCACCACTACATTCAGTTTATGCAGTGATGGGATCGAACCCAAGGCCTCATGCATGGTGGGAAAGCAATGATCTAATACCTCCAGCCCTTAAAAAGTTAACATGTTCCCTTTGCTCATCTTGTCACCTCAATTTCTAATCACCTTTCATAATCTCATGGTGATCCACTGTGATAATTATCTCTTCTTCTTGGCACTAAATATTCTGCTGATAGAGACAGCAAGGTGCTGGCTCTGTCACCGTGTGGGAAATGGCCAGGCAAGTCATTAAACTTCCCAGGCTTGAAGGAAATCAAGCTGATGACCTGACATGCATATCTAGAGAATTGGAATGAAATGCACTGGAGAATCCTATGATCCTGGCTACCATTCATTAAGCCTCCTCCCAATCCCTGTATTGCATAAGTATACAATGTAGCATATCATTAGTTTGGTAGGATGCAAAGGTTTGCTATTTTTAGGTTTGGTTGTTTCAGATTCTACAATTCCTAGATGTTCCAGACATTCAATCTACTCATTAGAACACTTCTGGTTCCCAAACCCAGACTAAGGGTCCTCTACCTGCTGCAATGACTTCACAGAACTTACCACATGGACATAGTTTTAGCTATTTGACAACAGCAGCAATAAACCAGATTTCTATTACATTAACTTAATTTAAAACATTTCAATAGGCTTAAGATATGGTTCACAAGTTAAAGGCATTTGCTTGCAAAGTCTGATGGCCTAGGTTCAATTCCCTGGTATCCATGTAAAGCCAGATGCACAAAGTGGTGGTAAATGTGCCTGGAGTTTGTAGTGGCTGGAGGGCCTGGTGTGCCTATACCTACTCTGTCTGCCTCTTTCTCTTTCAAATAAATAATATTTAAAAATATTGACATGATTTTTAATTCTAATATTTAGAAATCAGTAAGGCTCTAAAATTTCACTTAGCTAACAGTTATTATAACTTAGAATTACTATTTATATGGAAATCTAGTAATTTTTTTTATCATATTCAGCTAAAACCTAAAGCCACTAAAAATGCTCATGAAGTGAATTTATTTATATTCCTTTTCAAATTAACATTATGTAATAGGTTCTTTGTTAAAAATTCTAGTTATTCAAATTCATACTACTTTGTTTTATATGTCAAGTTTTAAAAATATTTTTAATAGCATTCTCATTTTTATCTATCTACTTTTCTTCCTACCTACTAATGAAGATAAACCACTGGGGGTTGGGGCTATAGTTCAGTCATAGAGTGCTTGCCTAGCATGCACATGGCCCTGGGTTTGATCCACCATTGAAAAATGAAAGACTATTAGTGGGTGATGTTGTCTACAATTAGGAATTTTTCCTTTCTAGATATTATTAAATAGATTTTATTTTTGATGCTAGGGACTAACCCCAGGACACCTACATACTAAGAATGTATCTAAAACTGAGCTACATAATGTAATTTAAAAAACCAAAGGGAGTCTAGAGAATCCTGTCTTCTAGAAGAGACAGATTCCTTGACTAAATCTCAAATCAATATGTCATTTTCATGCATGGTGGGAAAACAATGATCTATACCTCCTGCTGCCTCTATCACTGGAAGCTTCACCAACTATCATGTTCATTTATAAATATCTTCCCCCTGTATGTGGAAATAAAGTAGGTAGGGCTTGGCCCAACTGTTATTAGGATGTACATCTCAAGAAGCCATGAAAAGTGGAGTTATGTTAGACAAGGGCCAGGAATTACCCGATGGAGGTCTGTAAGTCTATACTTTCTTTGCATGTGTATGGGCATGCCTATGTGCGTGTACATGGTAAAGAGGCTGGCATGCTTTCCACCTTCTTTTATTTTTTTTTGAGACAGGGTCTGTCACTAAACCTAGAGTTCATTGATTTGATTGGACACTAGTTAGCTAGTAAGTCCTACAAATGCATGTTTTTACCTTCTCAGCATGAGGATTAAAGGTATGCACCACCATGCCAAATTTTTTTTTTTTTAATGTGGGTTTTGAGGATCTTATTTCAGGTCCGCATGCTTGCTCACTGGGTATACCTAGAGAGCCATCTCCCCAGCCCTACAAGTTTATTTTTTAACTTAATTGTAGGGTTGTTATAGCTTAGTGTTTATATTTTTACATGCACTTGTACGAACATGATCCAAAAATAGGAATGCTGTAAGGTTTCAGGGTTTACAATTTTTTGTCTAGCTATGAAGGCAGGTGAGGGTAGGGAGTGACTGTATCACATGGGCTGGGAGCCCTGCTCTAATCATGCCTATACCTGGTTAAGAGATAAGACTGTTCAGGCTAGAGATACCACCCAGAGGGGCTGCACATGAAGGTGGTGTTTCAAGCTGTTGTGTGCTGCTTCCCTTGGGAGACTAAGATGCTCAGAGGCTTCTCTCTATATTGTGTATTACTACTTAAGAGAGGATGTGGGGTTGTGGAGATGGCTCAATGGATACTCACCACTTAAACAAAAGCATCTGAGCTCAGTTCCCGGAACCCACATAAAATTTCAGAAGCCCAGGCATGATGGTGCAAGCCTTTAATCCCAGCACTTGTCAGGCACAGGTAAGAGGATTACTGTGAGTTCAAGGCCACTCTGAGACTACATAGTGAATTCCAGGTCAGCCTGGCTAAAGTGAGACCTGACCTACCTTGAGCTTTCTTCCCTCCCTCAAAAAAAATCAGAAGCTGTCCATGGTGGGCTTCTGCAAATCCCACAATGCTAATGCAGAGACAACAAAATTTCCCAGAAGCTCCTGGTGGGTGAGGTATAGCAAACAACAACATGGGAGCTAGAGTCCAGAGCAAGCAGCCCTGCCTCAATGAGGTAGAAAGGCAGAGGACTGATCAGAGAGCTGTACTCTGACCTTTACATGTAAGCTATGACATGAGTATGCCTGCCTCACATGAACATGCACACAAATGAGTATGTGTGCACACACACACATGAATTAAAAAAAGTTTTCATATTTGCAAGGAAATATTTGCAAGAATCTGCTGTTTAAAAACACTGATTTCTCTCAATTTTGTATTATTGTCTCCTTTCATTTTAAGATTCCCACATATGGAAACATTTTGTTCCAAAAAAGAAAAAAGTTGACTTCCCACTGTAATTGAATCTAAACTTAATACCAAATGAAAAAACAAACAAACCATATTTAGCCGGATGTGGAAGCACAATGTCTTTAATCCTAGCACTTGGGAGGCCGAGTGAGTTCGAGGCCACTGACTACATAGTGAATTCCAGGTCAGCTTGGGCTAAAGTGAGACTCTACCTCAAAAAAAAAAAAAAAGTGGAGAGATGGCTCAGCCATTAAGGCGCTTGCCTGTGAAGCCTAACAACCCAGGTTCGATTCCCCAGTACCCACCTAAAAAGAAATGCACAAAGTAGCACATGCATCTGAAGTTTGTTTGCAGCAGTTAGAGACCCTGGTGAACCCATTCTCTCTGTCTCTCTCTGCTTGCAAAAAAAAAAAAAAAAAAAAACACCTACCACCACAACAATAAGAACAAAAAACCATACTCAGGGCTGGAGAGATGGCTCAGCGGTTAAGGCACTTGCCTCCAGTGTCTAAGGCCACGGGTTCAATTCCCCAGTACCCACATAAGCCAGACCCACAAGGTGGTGGCCCTGGTATGCTCACTCTCTCTCTGCTTAAAAATGAATAAAATATTTAAAAAATATTTATATAGGGGAGGGGGGGGAAGTGGGGAATTCGGGATAACAACGCATGGTTTGCCCACTAAACAATGTAACTCATTATGGATAATAAATATTAAAAAAAATATTTATATATAAAAAAACACCATACTCTAGGGCCTGGAGAGATGACTCAGCGGTTAAAGGCACTTGTTGTTGTAAAGCCTGACAGCCCAGGTTTGATTCCCCAGTACATGTAAAGCCAGATTCACAAAGCAGTGCCTACATTTGGAGTACGTTTGGTTGTAGTGTAAGAGGTCCAGGCATGGCTATACTCTCTGTCTGCCTCTTTCTGTCTCCCTCTCTCAAATAAATCACTAAAAATATTTTTAAAAATATTTGCAATTTCACCTACTGCCTTTGGATTTTTATAATTTTCTAATGTCACTGCTCCCTCTAGAGGCAGAAAACATGAATGAACTACCAAGTCTAACTGAGAAGCTTGTGAAGACAGAAACAAAAGTAACAGTTTTTCTCAGCTCTGTTTAGACCTCTCAAGATGTCTGAGCCCATGAAACCTGCCTTCCATGGCCCATAAGCAGGCAGTGACCAAGGTGCAGAATCAGGACAGCAAGAGGTCAAGTGCAGCTACAAGGAGAGCTACTCCATGTACAAGGTGCAGAATCAAGCCCACTCAGACATGGGCATCTCATTTAAGGTCACTGGCATCATGAACTACTACTGGTCAACATCATTGAGCACTGCACCTGGTGCACCACAAGAGCTCAACTATGACATCCTGGGTGATCCAGATGGCCTTGTGCCTGCATGGAGAGCTGTCCAAGGCCACCAAGGCTGTCACTAAGTAAACCCACCAAGAGAAACAAGCAGCCTTTAATCATATCTTTTCTACTCTGCATGTCACAGCAAAACACTGTTTCATCTCACAAGACAATGTAAATGAGTGAGATTAAAAAATATTTTTTTCTGAGCCTGAAAATATTATATGTTCATTGTAGAGATTTATGAAAGGAAATATGTAAGTAGAAAACAAAGTAACTTTTAGTATCTCTTTTGTAAAAGTCTATGAGGTGACCATCTTCATGAATATAAATATGTGATATAGTCAACATGTCATGGACTGGAGAAATGGCCCAGTGGTTAACGATACTTGCTTGCAAAGCCTGATGGCCTAGGTTTGAGTCTTCAGCACTCACGTAAAACCAGATGCACAAATAAGACATATGTGACATATAATAATACAAATTTTTCTTGTGTTAATTTAATTAGGAGAAATTTAATAACTGAAACTTTTTTTGTTGTTGTTTTTTTGAGGTAGGGTCTTGCACTAGCGCAGGCTGACCTGGAATTCACTATGTAGTCTCAGGGTAGCCTTAACTCATGGCAATCCTCCACCTCTGCCTCCTGAATGCTGGGATGAAAGGTGTGTAGCACCACACTTGGCTTTTTTTTTTTTAAATTTGTAATTAGCCAGTGGCTTTTCTTTTGCTATCCAAACCAATCCAACACCTATATGAGTCAAACTACATAATATTAAGGGCCACGGTTTAGCTCACAAAAATGAAGTAGTTACGTAGCATTATACTTTCCTGTGAGAAAAATAAGAATTATGGACTCAATATGTTCAGCCTTTCTCAGAAGTCTAGAAAGCAGCTAAGTCATGAGTAAAAAATAATAGGTTTAATATGAAGTTTGTTGTGAAAATTTTATGACACTAAGGGATACACTGTTTTTTACAATTGGCAAAATAAATACAACTGTCTTGGGAGGTCTAATGTTTAGACATGCGGATCACAAACAAGATGGGCAGTAAGATGGAATTTCATTTCTTTCTAACTCATGTAAGAACCCAGCATGTGAATTCCACTTACTCTTCCTTTAACCCAGAGAATCTTAACTATGGAGCACATTATAATCACTTAGGGAGCTTTAAAAACTTTATGCTTGGGTTTCATTCCAGAATATAACCCAAAGCCTCTCTCCCAGTGAATCAGGGCATTAGTAGTTTGAAAATGTTTTTGAGCTACAACTATAAAATTCTTAGGTAAGACACTGAAAGCACAGGCAACACACAGAGAAAACAGATAAACTGAACCAAATAATGAAAAGGATATAGCTGTTGAAAGGAGACTAAAATAATCTAGAAGAAAAACAAAAGTGTGAAATACTAAAAACTAAAGAAGACCGACATTGATAGATGTTCCAGAAAAACAGGAGGAGATGATGAGGATGTAGGTTAGGAGATGATGGGGACACAGCTGCAACTGTTCCTAGCCAAGTTGAAGGCCGTGTCTTGTCTCCATACTGAGACAGGGTCTCACTCTGTAGTCATAGCCTCAGCCTCCCAAGTGCTGCTGTTAAAGACATGAACCTCCTTACCTGGATAAGGTTCCCACAATAATTTAGGTTTGGTTACTATTTTCCATTATACTTAAACCTTCTATTTGAAAGGCAGTTTCATTAGAGGCAGATCATGGATAGTCTACCTGTGCAGCACCTACAACACAGCACAATCAACCATCCTTTAAATGGATCTTCTTAAAAGCCTCACGCACACCATGTGTGTCTACATTCCTCAGAAGCTGTGATGATGGCGAGGATGTAAGACAAGTCAGACTTCTCAAAACTGGATTCTTTGGTAAGGAAATGTCCTTGTGACATTTTCTGTCCACTCTTGGAAAGGTTCACACAAAGTTCTTTAGCAGTGGCTTACCTGGTCAATATCAGCATTTCTTGGAAGAAAATAAACAATATTATTAGTGATCTTCTGGGAAAGTCTGAAAATTTCAAAGGTAGAGATCAGTTAAGGGAAAAAAGCAGTTAATTTCTGATCAGAAAGGGATGCTCTATATTTCTCTAAAAAGATAGTACCTGTTGGAATGCAATAAAAAGGCATACTAAAAAGAACCTAAAAGAAACCCTAGTATAAGATCTGACAACCCAGCAGCAACACTGCCCTGATAGGTTAGAGATTAAAAGTACAATCTATTTGTTCAACTACTGGTAAGCAAAAGTCAGAAACACATGTTCTTTATCTTTTTACTATTTCTTAATTGAAACACTAGAATAAGAAATAGGAAAGCATACTACCTTTTTGAGTGAAAAATCGTGATGTACAACAAATCAATCCAAGTCAATGTGAGTTGAAGAATAGGCTTTCAAGAAACCTTTTCAATTTCAGACACTAATTCAAAACAGTAAATTTATTCTAGTTCTTATTTTATTCTATTTTATTTTTTGTTTTTTCGAGGTAGGGTCTCGCTCTAGCCCAGGCTGACCTGGAATTCACTATGTAGTCTCAGGGTGGCCTTGAACTCACGGCAATCCTCCTACCTCTGCCTCCCGAGTGCTGGGATTAAAGGCGTGCACCACCACGCCCGGCTTAGTTCTTATTTTTTAATGGCAAAATTCAATAGCAGTATCAAGGGAACGTCACATTTGCCATTTCATTTATAGAGCATCTACCACATAATTTTTATATTTTCTGTTATTTGTAGAATCTATTAGATCTATCAACCTGTTGGCTTAGCTATCATCTCCCCTCATCAATTTATGTCTCTTACACATTTTCTCTCCAAAATCATTTGTATAAACTCCTAGAACTTTCAAAGGATATCCATCAGGAGACATCATTGTCTTGATGTCAAAGGTCTCTGCAGTGGCGTAATCTGGTCCTCCCCAAGGTGGGCTCAAGAACACAACATCAGCCTTTAAACAGGGAGCTAGCAACAGGAAATCTCCACAGATGAACTCTATCTTATCTGCTACTCCATAAACCTCGGCATTATTAC
Source organism: Zapus hudsonius (assembly GCA_004024765.1). Taxonomy (NCBI): domain Eukaryota; kingdom Metazoa; phylum Chordata; class Mammalia; order Rodentia; family Dipodidae; genus Zapus; species Zapus hudsonius. Next base: position 13,450 of record PVHP010016586.1, read on the forward strand.
GAGCAAGATCAATTTTATCAGGGTCAATATCAATGGCAATCACTAAAAACAGGACAAAAAAATATGGGTCAGTTGACACAGAGTTCATGTTCAGTAATTACTGATCTCTTATATAAAAACTATCTTTTAAGGCTAAGAAACATGGATTCACACACACATATTCTATAGAAATTTAGTCACAATTTTGTATTAAAATTGGAAAGACCATTCTATCAAGAAAATGTGACTGATGGAGGTTTCTGAGGTGTCTCACCTAGCCAACATCACCAAAGCAAGCGGTAGTCCTGCTTTTACTGGTGACATACAGCCCAGGCAGTAAATACTTGAAAATGTCACTACTTGTATGTAAAGCCCAATGCCTGCTTTCAGAAAAGACAAATTACCTCAAAATGAGGCAATGTCCAAATAAAAACAAGTTTATTTGTCTATAAACCATATAGACAAGTCAAGAATAAGAAATGTAAAAGCAGTGTCTTACAATGTTTGTTGAGACACTGGCTAAGTGCAATTCTGGTACACACAGCATGAGCATCATGAAAATGGCTGTTTCCAGGACTGCTAGTCTCAAAGTTTAAGAACCAATGCATTAAATCACACGAATAATGAACACTAATTTTATATTCATATATATCACAAGCCAGCTATTACAATACTATGTTTCCTATTCTAGATAAACTAATAATCACATTTATTCTTTTCAGCTGCTTGATCTGCTGAGTACAGAAAAAAAAAAAAAGAAAAAACACACTAACAAAACCAAACCTTCAAAAGATGTATATCTACTCAGTTATCCTCACTTCCATCTACACACTGTGGTGTTAGGACTAGCAACGCAAGCACTCATATAAGTGAAAGACTGACAAATACTTGATGATACTGCACAGGATGTGCTCTCAATGGCAGCTACAAACTGCATGAGACCATTGCCTTTAAACTAACTATAATGAAATAATAGTAAGAATTTATTTAATTCCTCATTTACACTGTCACATTTCAACAGAAAGCCACATGTGGCTAGTGGCTGTGACACTGGACAACACAGAGGACATTTCCATTACGGAAAGTTCTATTGGATAACACTATAAATGCTGCCCTAGTAGAGTCTATAGCAGGAAAAGTATCTAACAATACAATACAAAACTTTGTGGATTCTCTTATCATTCGATTGACTATATTCATAGAGCACTATGAATAGAAATACATATGGCACAAAGGGATAATGTTGATTATACACAAACACACATACCAGCATTATAGCAGGGAATTCAAGATGGTTAAGCATAATGAATTGTATATACCTATGTATACACAGACACAATCATTCAACAACTGTTAATTCCCTGCTGTATTATAGTCAGCTCAACCATACTAGAGGGATTTTAGATGCAATACATATACCTAATATCCAAAGAGCAGTTGTGAGAAACCACTTCTGATCTGTGGACTGCTGTCCTGAATATGTGGGAGTGTTAGTTACCTTCTCAGTGCTGGGACAAAATACCTTACAAAAATCAGCTACAGGAAGGAAGGGAAGCATGATGGCAGGACCTTGAGGCAGCCAAGCATATTCAGTCCATATAGAGGAAGCAGAGTGAGAAATAGAGTGATAAACACTATACTTAGCCAGCTTTCTTTAAAAAATTTTATTTGGGCAGGGGAGAGGGAGAGGGAGAGGGAGAGGGAGAGGGAGAGGGAGAGAGAGAGGGAGAGAGAGAGAGAGAGAGAGAGAGAGAGAGAGAGAGAGAGAGAGAGAGAGAGAGGGAGAAAGAATGTGTATGAGTGTGCTGCCAGGATCTCCTGCCATTGCATATGAACTCCAGATGCATGCACCACTTAGTGCCATCTGGCTTTACATAGGTGCTATAGAATGAAACCCAGGTGACCAGACTGTATAAGCAAGCACTTTAACCACTGAGCCATCTCTCTCTGCCCTTTCATTTTATACAGTGCAGGACCCTGGCCCATGGAATGGTGTCACCCAGTTAAGGCAGGACTTCCCACCTCAATTAATGTAATCAAGATGATACCTCATGTACATGAACAGAGGCTAACCTGGTCTACATAACTTCTCACAGGTGATGCTAGGTCACATCAGTTGGCCAGCAATATAAACCATCTTACGAAGGTTTCTGAGTTTCCAGTCCAGTGCACCACCAGGGCAGAGGGCAGGTAGTCACAGCACTGGGAAGGCCTAGAATTGGCTACTTACCTCCTTTTCGTCTCAGAGACTGGCAATCTGTAAGGGTGAGTGACTAAATGACACCAAATGGGTGTGACAGGAAATGACCTGTGAGGACATGGAAGCAGGCTTCTTATAGCCTAGGACTCTCAGTAGATGTCTTCCTTCACTAAATGTGTACTAAGCTTCAGAAAATCTTGGCATTACATTTAACATACTGTTTGGTGGCTGCAGAGGTCAGCAAAGCCTAGACCATGTTGTTTACCCAGAAAGTATGGACCTCACCTATGTGAAACATTTCAAATCGACGTGGTATCACCTTAACTTTATCCAAGAAAGTTACTTTTAAAATGATATGGGGAAAGCAGCAATAAAGAAGAGTTTGACATCAAGGGAAAATTATTTTAGGCAATATATATTAGAGTTACAGGAATGGCTGATCTGGAAGCCTAATAAAACTTGGAGAATAATGAATTGAAAGAAAATAAAAGGGCTGGAGTGATGGCTTAGCAGTTAAGAGTGCTTCTTGCAAAGCCTAATGGTCCAGGGCTGGAGAGATGGCTCAGCTGTTAGGGCACTTGCCTTCAGTGCCTAAGGCCCCGGGTTCAATTCCCCAGTACCCACGTGGGCCAGACCCACAGGGTGGTGGCTTTGGTGCATTCTCTCTCTCTCTGCTTGAAAATGAATACATATATATATATATATATATATATATATATATATACACACACACACACACACACACACACACACACACACACACACACACATATACATAAAGCCTAATGGTCCAGCTTCAATTCCCCAATACCCATGTAATACTAGATGCACAAAGTAGTGTATGCATCTGCAGTTCATTTGCAGTGGCAAGAGTTCCTGGCATACCCGTTCTTTCTTTCTCTCCTTGGAAATAAATAAAAATATAAAAAGAAGCTGGGTGTGGTGGCACATACCTTTAATCACAGAAGGCAGAGGTAGAAGGATCTCCATGAGTTCAATGCTACCCAGAGACTACATAGTGAATTCAAGGTAAGCCTGGGCTAGAGCAAGACCCTACCTCAAAAAAACCAAAAAACGAACAAAATATATATATGAAAATAAGCCAAAAAATGACTACGTGGTTACTCTGATCAATGTAAAAAACGGTTTAATCTAGAGTTCTAGGAACCCATACAAGAAAATTGAATGAAGGGCACAGTTTATCTTAAAACCAATGGCAAGATGCTGCATTTTCTCACTTTTATATTCTGCTTTCCAGAATTGTATTTTGCTTTCCTAGTTAACCTAAAAACTTCATGTAAATTAGTGAGAATATGCTGAAATCTAGCAAAATCGAAGCTACTCCAAATTGAAGGTATTAGGGAAAAGCATCTGAAGTATGACTTGTCTGTCTTTAAAATATCACATTAAAAAAATAAAAAGTTTAGGGACATCACAGCCAGAGAAAAAAATGAATAAAAACCCTGACTTTCATCACTAGCTATATTAGCTTGAGCAGAGTGGTCCTCCTTTCTTCTTCTTCTTTATTATTATTATTTTTTTTTGAGGTAGAGTCTCACTCTATTGCAGGCTGATTTGGAACTCACCCCTCAGGCTGGCCTCAAACTAACAGTGATTCTCCGATCTCTGCCTCCCAAGTGCTGGGATTAAAGGCATGTGCCACCATGCCCAGCCCCCCTTTCTTTTTATGCTTCCTCCCTTCCTCCCCTACTTTGTCCCCCAGTGAGGTAGGGTCTTCTATTATATATTTATAATAGAAAATTTGAGGCTGGCCTCAAATTCATGACATCCATCCTTTAACTCCTGATACTCTTACCATCATCTCCTAAGTGCAAGGATTACACAGGCATGTGCTTCAATGTTCATCTTTTCAATATTATTGATTGATTGATTGATTGCAGTGCTAGGGACATTCTAGGAAAGGGCTCTATCCTAGTCCTATCCACTCACCCACCTACTTATTTATCCAAATTTGAGACAAGGTCTGTCTCAAATCTGCCTTGTGATTCCTTCCTGTGCTAATATTACAGGTATCTACAACCATACCACATGAACTTTACATTTTTCAAAGAGGGAAAAAGCATACTACCTACTTGACATAGCTATTAGCACATTGGAGGTTTTCTTTTTCTGATTCTCAAGTCAAACAACCATGAGAATGATACAATATTTAAAGGATTTTGGAGGCCTTGAGATCTTAAAACAAACCAAAAGGTAGTACAAAGCTATTTGAATTCAGTGCACCCTTTAAAGTTAAATAATGTCAAAAGTCATAAAACTACTGAGTAAGAGACAGAGCTAGATCTCCCTATCCACTGTTCTTTTACTCCAAGGATCCAATCTAGCATTCTTGGTTTTATAGGCTGCTATGATCTCGGCTCCAGAGGTTAGTAGGTATGCCTATGTAATCTGAACAACTTCATCTCTTTTCATGTTTCAATTTATTTGTGAAAGTAGACAGTAAAAGACATCCTTTAAAAGACAGTTGGCTAAGGAAATTATCCAGTGTATTACACAAAGTAAACACTGGATAGAGACTACAGGCTATTTTAAGTACTTGCTATAAAATTATTAATTATCTTAAATCTCAGCAAAGATAGGAAAAAATGAACTAAAACATTAACTGCCTAAACTAGAACTAAAAGACATCTTTCATGGATGGCTAGTTACCTCTTTTTCCTGTTAAAGCAAACTGAATGGTGTTTCCTCCAACTCCACAGAATGCATCTACGACAATGTCACATGCGAAGGACTGAGTGACACGGCCAGCAATGTGCTCAGCAATCTTCTCAGGAGTGACTGAGAACCAGCCCTCTGCAAGGGAAGCATATTTCTATTAAGATAATTACTTCCAAGAAACCAAGTCAAGCAGGGAACAAAGCAAACGGGTTGCAAAAAGCTTAATTTATAAATTACTGAACATAAAAAAAGTTCTACAAACTTGTTTTATACCCCAATTACTGATTCCTGGTATAATATACCTACATTTCTCCAGGAAATGTACACAAAAGCTACTTCCCTGTTTGAGACACTAACTATTCTTATCTACTATAAAAATGTACAGTTAGTTGTTCAAATTGGCTAGTTCCTCACACTCCAGTGAGTTATTTTAGCCACAGTAGAGAAGCAATGGCCCAGATTTGTACTGACACTTGGGGAATATTTATGTTTTTTTTTTAAAAATTTGTTTTTAAGGGTCAGAAAAAGCAAAAAAGCTGATAGCAAATGGCTACAGAGTTGCTTAAGTACAGTATTAATAGTATAATCCTCAACATTTTCAAATATGAGGTCATACAGTCACTGGAGAAAAGAATATCGTTCTTGAGCTGGGAAAATGACTCAGCAGATAAGAGAACTTGCTGTGCAAGCAGAGTACCTAGGTTCTAGCTTCCAACAGCAATGTAAGAAGCCAGACATGGCCATGCATGAGGGTAACCCAGGGCTGAATGAGGCAGACACAGAAGGATTGCTGGGGCTCACTGCTCAGCCAGTGTATCTGAAAAACTGTAAGCTCCAGGCTCAGTGAGAGACTCTGTCTCAGGGAAATAAAGTAGAAGAGTGAAAAAGGGATACGTGATGTCTTCTTCTGGTCTCTGCAGATGTGCATAGAACATGCACATACATCTACACATACAAATGCATATACAATGTACACACAGACACACTCTACACCCCCTCCACAGAAAAGACAAATTATTGTTCTTTTCCAGCAGAAAAATTTAAATTTTCAGAAATATTTCTCTGAACTAAATGATATGCAGATTTTTCTGTCCCTCTCTCCTTTACTAAAATTTTATTTATTTTTCTAAATATTTTTATTTGTATGTATGTACATATGTATATATGTATACACACACACACACACACACACACACGAAAAAGAGAGAAAATGGGAACACCAGGGCCTCTTACTACTGTAAATTAATTCCAGATGCATGGAGCACTTTGTACATCTGATTCTATGTGGGTACTGGGGAAGCAAACCCAGATTGGCAGGCTTGCAAGCAAGTGCTTTTAATCACTGTGTTGTTTCTCCAGTTCCCTCTTACTAAAAGTTTACATGGCTCGCATTACTGGAAGAATAAATCTAAACTCCTCTCAATAGAATTGAGGTTTTTTCCAGTTTTATTTCTCCTAATAACTATATACCTTCCTTAATGGACAACAATTTCTAAATTATTATAAGAACTGGGCATGTGGCATATGCTTTTAATCCCAGCACTCTGGAGCCAGAGGTAAGAGGATCTTTATGAGTTCAATACCAGTCTTGAGTGAGACTATACCTTAAAAAAACAAAAACAACCCCCCCAAAAAAAACCAAGCATTATAAGGAAGTCACAGAATACTATAAAATCCACATTTTAAGACATCCTGATTTTGATAGTTAATAAAGACAAATATTTAGGTGGCTTCAATATGCAAATGTACATCAGTCTGCAAGTACAAGTTAAATAAGCTATTCACGATTAGAACAGGAAAGCTCAAGAAACAATTCAAAGTTTCCAGTGCCAATTAAGCAACTTTCTCCATTGGGTATACTTTCATGAGATATTCTTTTTCAAAATATAATTACTTTTGCTATTATAAATTGCTTTAAATACAGATTAAACCTGAATCTGAAGTTAAAAATATAATCTACATACTTATACATAGCTATATAGATATATATTTATTTCCAAATTGAGTGATACTATATTAAGCAACTGACCATTATTCCTTTGAAAAATGTCAAAGAAGGGCTGGGAGTGCAGCCCAGTAGTAGAACACCTGCCTAGCCTAAGTAAAGCCCTGGGCACTGGCACTGGGGATTGGACAGTGGGATGGTGGAGTCTAAGGAGGCTTTACAGATTAAAGGAAACTAAAGAAACATGAAAACTAATGTAATAAGATTCTTTCTGGAAAGGAAAATAATTCTACAAAGGACACATTAGGACAACTAATGAAATAATGTATAATTTATTACTTTTTGTTTTATTTTGTTTTGGTCCTGGGAACCAAGCTCTGAGTCTTACTATTATCACATAGAAGTCCCCTTGTTCTTCAAAAAATGCACTCTAAAATAATAAAGGATAGTGGCACAATGCAGGCAACGAGATCAGAATAATTTACATATACACAGAGAACAATAAACATAGCAAATGTTATAAATAGCCGAGTCTAGTTAATAAGAGCATGAAAATTCTGTTTATTTTACTTCTGTAAACTTGAAGTGCTTTAACTAAGTTAAAATACTTTACCTCGGTCCAACTTAATCCCATCATCGAAACGAGAGAAGAGCCTGTATCTCTGGGCCCAGTATTTTGCCAGCTCAGGATCAGAGGCTATCTCAGGAGGAAGACCATTCATCTTTCTATTCTTGTTTTTCTTCCTCTTCTTCACCTTTATTTTGGCTAAAATAAGATACAAAGAATGCAGATGTTCACTATGAAAAATGTAAAGCACAGAGAAAGTAGGGTCAGGATAAACCCAGCTTTGGACTGCTCCAGAACATGTATGCAATGACATACTCAAAGAAGCACGGAAATGCCACAGGCTTCAGATCACAGCCTCTGTTTTCTTACTAACTGGCTTTTTAGCTCCATTTTCTTATTCCTACAAGAAGTATGACCCAGGAGTGGTGGCACACACCTTTATTAAAGCACTCAGGAGGCTGAGAAAGTTGGATTTGCTGTGAGTTCAAGGGCAGCCTGGAGATACAGAGTGAGTTTCATGCCAACCTGGGATGGAGTGAGACGCTGTCTTGAAACACCACCACCAACAACAACCAAAAGGAATGAATTCAATGTGTAGTATTTTACTACCTTCATTCATAGCATTGACAGGATATAGACTTCAGCATCCTTTAATCTGAAATTTTGAAATATTTCATAACATTTTTTTTAGCTCTAACATGATAGCACAAGTGGAAAATTCCATACCTGCCTACATTTGACTAGGTCTTATAAGAACTTAGACACACTTCGTATATAGCTGCCTTCAGGCTACATGTATGAGGCATATATGAAATATGAATGAATGGGTTGAGATTTGAGTCCTATCCCCAATTATTTCATTAAATATATGCAAATATTCTAAAACTAGGAATCTGAAACACTTCAGTTCCAAACACTTCAGGTAAAGGATACTAAAACTGTACACAGAGGCACTATTATAGGTATAAAAGTTGATGAAAAACAGAAATGTAAACATTTTTCTCCATTTCTTTTTCTGTTGTTTTACTAGGGAACTGAACTTAGGGCCCTGTGCTAGGCAAATGCTCTCCAACTAAACTTTATCCCCACCCCTCTTTTAAAAAATGTTTTTTATTTGGATGCAGGCACGCATGCAGGTGTGTGCATGGATGTTTGTATGGGTGTACCAGGGTCCTCTGCCACTGAAAAAAATACCAGATGCCACCCATGTCCAGAAGACAGAGTTGGAGTAGAGACGAAGCTCAATGGCAAATGTGGCCCCCAGGTTCCCTGTGATTTTATCATATTTGCTTAGTCAGCAGTGAAGTCAGGGTGCCAACTCACAGTCAATTAGCACATTCACACTCAATATGCCTTTTCTGCACTTTCTTTTTTTAAAAAAATATTTTATTTATTCATTTTCAAGCGGGGGGTGGGGGGAATGCACCAGGGCCACCACCTTGTGGATCTGGCTTATGTGGGTCCTGAGGAATTGAATCCAGGGCCTTAGGCACTGGAGGCAAGTGCCTTAACCAATGAGCCATCTTTCCAGCCCCCCCCCTTTTGCACTTTCAATTAAATATGACAAACCCTGGGGTATAGATGATCCGAAAGTGAAAACTAAGCAAACACAAGTCTAAGAAACATGTACTTCTATAAATGCAGGCAAATTGAGCATTTTTATTCTCACCTTCAGTTTCTATCTGGGGAGTTTCTGCTATTTCTTCTGCTACACAGTCCTGTATCTCCGGAACAGCTGCTAGCAAGGTGGCACCTTCATTCTTTTCCGCTTCAAGTTCACTGGCTGAAGAGATCAGCTGGGACTGCTCAGGTCTGGGACTACTCCTCTCTACCAGGTCATCAGCCTTTTGAACAGACACGTCTTGTTCCTCCGATTCACTGCTTGTGCAAGTGTCTTGCACTTTATTGTGAGAAAACGAATCCTGTGATGCTTCCTCATCTGCTGGCTCCTTAACCCATTTTAGGAATTTTTCTACCTGAAATGTTCAGATGCCACCAGGAACATGCGTTAACTATAAACCACACAGAATTTCCCCTTTTTACCCCTTTTATCTTAAAAATAAGCTGAGCCATTATTATTAGCTCTTAGAAGTACACAAGGTACACATAATTCTGGGCTAATTGGAAATTTATCTGAGCATCCTAAGACCTTATTAAAGATTTCCTTAAACGGAAGAAAAGAACAGACTAACACTCCTTGCTACAAATTAACACTAAGAGGATAAAGCCAAACTGTGCCAGTAGCTTTCCATAAAGGCCTCTAACAATATAGCTGTGCTATGAAATTATTACCACAAATTATCTATACTTACTTTATACCTAACATATTACAAAAAGTTCTACAGGACTGGTTACTAGGCAGTCTGTTTTAAGTATAAAGCTACTAAAATAGTCATTAAAATACCACTAGCAACTAACCAACCTGAAATATAAAAAAAATACAACCATCTATAAATTGATGGCATATTTTGCGAGTATGTTGAAGTCTAGAAAGATAATGTTCACTAAGGGAAAGGCAGTCATTGAAAATTCTGAAATTAGGTTCTTCTGCCCCTAAAGGGATGATGGCTCTGTTCACTAGAAGGTGTTTTTATTTTTTTCCTAGAAAGTACAAGTATAACTCATTAAACCATGAAATCCTGTAATTACTTTTGTTTCCTAGTATTCAAATGGCAAGTATAGCAAGACTAAGAGAGAGGACATGTATTTTTCAGGTCACAGTGTGAATCAATAAATTGGTTCTGGATTTCGTAATCTTGGGCTAGGAGTATTATTTCAACATGCAATTGATTATCTTTGGATGAGCTCAGAATTAAGGCTTACACTGAAAGCTGCATCAGAAGGTAGACTATCAGGATCCTACATAGTGGAAACATGAGAAATTCCCTTGTCCTTGGTCTGTTACTACAAGGCAAGGCAATTATCTTTCTAGACACAATTACCTCTATAGTTTTCAAACATTTCACCATTACTTTAACTTCCTTTATCCCCCAAACTAGTTGACATAGTATAAACCTTCAGAAAGCAAGTGGAAAAGAATTTTAGACATCCTATCTTGAAGAAACAAGCTTCTCATTTTAATAGAACAATTTTTAGGAGTCACATTTATAAGATTTGATTATAAAACTTATACACACCTTACTCAGAGCTTTGCTTTTCTTAGGAAATGGTTTTTCTGACTCTTCAGTAAAGAAGATGTGTCTGTTTTTCATCTTCATCTGCTTGCGCATGTCCAGATACCTTGACTTATACTTCAGGTTCTTCTCTAGATATCTGACCTTTCGATGACTGAAATTTGCAATTCCACCATATCTACGACCAGATCAAAAGAAGTGACTCACACCTTAAGTTAAGGCACTTGTATGCAAAGCCTAACAACACAGGTTATATTGCCAATTATCCACATAAAGCCAGATGCACAAAGTGGCACCTGCATCTGGAGTTTGTTTGCAGTGGCTAAAGGCCCTGGAGTGCCCATTCTCTCTCTCTTTATCTCCCTCTCTCTCTTGTCTCTTTCTGCTTGCAAATAAATAAGAATAAACTTTAAAGAATAAAATGAACAAGTTTCACTAGTATTCTATTTGTAGCTACTATTTTATTAAAATTATGAAAATAATGAAATCAAGTATAAAGTGGTGTAGCTTTTGTAATTTTAAAGCAAATATGAAACATCAGAAATAGGAATATCATCATTATTTTGTCTTTCTGAGACAGGGTCCTATAGCCCAGGTTTTCCTTATACTCTCAACCCTCCTGTCACAGCTTCCTGAAAGCTGAATGACAGGTATATATTACCACAACCAGCATACACTTCTAATGTAGAGTAGAAACTAGAAATTATATAGCAGACTGACAACTACAACAACAACAAAAACCCCATATTTCCTTCTTAGGAAAGTTTTTCTAGAATGATGCCAAAGTTCTTAACACATATCTGCACATGTACAGATTAACTTTCAGAGTCGTCACTACGATCCAAACCTACAGTAATCTACATTTATAAATGAGTAGAGCAAATCTTACCTAACCATCTGAATTTTTCCAGTCCTAAAATATATCTGCCCCAAAGCCTTCTTTGATTGTCTCTAGCCTCACTAAATTTCTTCTAATCATATAAAGTTCTTTATAATAATAAAAAAACTTATCCTCTTCTTTTAAGTTTAATTTGGTTCTATAAAGAGGACAAAAGTTAAATTCCAAGTAACAAAATTTATCTCTATGAGTGTATACTAGCAAGAGCTAGTTTGTCAAATAAAATTACATGTGCATTGCAATCAAGTCTGCTAAGAAATTGCCAAACTTTCTTATCTTTAGCCTTAGATGATTATATGAACTACATCTGTCTAAAGGAGGTAACTTTAGAATAGGATTGTAATTATAAGCATGGCAGTTTATGTTGATCAGAAGACATTCTTCATGTCATTTTTCCAGCTGACTTCCTCATGTGTAGGTTATCTATTTAGATTTCTTAATTTATATAGGGAAGTAGAACGAAGAATTCTGAACCTTCAGAAACAACACAAAGACTAGGCTGAGCAGACATAAACAGTTCATAGTGAACTTGTTTAAATGTGGTTGAGTCTTTCTGTCATATTAGGTGAAATGGCCAGTTATTCTCATAGTTACCCACTTGTTCATATTTATTTCCCTCATTTTTGGGCATTTCCCTTATAAGTGGGCATTTTACCTCACAGAAAATATAACTTTCTTTTTTAAAAATATTTTTTATTTATTTACTTGACAGAGAGATGCAAACAGAGAGAGAAGAGAAAGTGAGTGTATGGGCATGCCAGAGTTCTCCTACCATTGCAAATAAACCACTCTGTGCATCTGGCTTTATGTGGGTACTGGGGAATTGAACCCAGGCCATCTGGCTTTCAAGTAAGTGCCTTTAAACACTGAACCATCTCTCCAGCTCAAAACTTAGCTTTCTACACAGAAATGTGATAACAACTTTATTTGTAAAAGTAAAATACTAGAAACAACCCAAAATGCCCTTTAATTGGTGAATGGATGAATCGATTTTATAGCCATACAAGGTAATATTCTTCAGCAAGAAGGAGAAAGTGATTTGACATATAATTAAGATAGTGAATTACACAAAATACTCCCACAGGAAGGATTAATGTTGCATGTATAAACAAGAATGAGAGTACAAGTCACATTGCAAAGAAAAGCTGCAGAGAATACATCTCACTTTAGTGATTTATAAAGAAGGAAACAATATTTATACATGTATAAATATTACCTAAGTAACAGTCGAAATTATAAAAGCATTTGCAATTTCATGTCATGTTTGCTGGTTTTCAGATATACACAAGGGTAGACAGATCTATGAGATGCTAGGTGGGAATCATGCTTCCAAATTCTAACAGCTGGCCTTAAATCCTCCCTCTGGGAAATGTAATTGTGACCAAGTCATAATTTCTATGAGATGTAGTTGCTTTATATGTGAAAGGGATCAATGCTGGGTTGCCATAAAGTGCAAATGAATTAACACTTTGCATAGTAATACCTCTACTATAAATCTTATTAAAAAGAAAAGTTAGTGATTTAATTGTAATATTTCAAAGGCTATCAAATACAGTATCATATACTATCTATGTGAAGAATACCAAATAGTTTTAAGATAGCTGATATGATGGCAATAACTTTTATAAAATAGTTACTTTTGTCCTGAACCATGCTTGAATCCTAGGAAACCACTGTCATCATGGTCTGAATCTGGGTTTTCATCGATGTCCAATTCATGACTAAACAACAAAACAGAACAAAACAAATGAAAAAACAAAAAAGTGATATGTCATTACCTTCAGTCAACAACAATTCACAAATCCATGAAGCCTGGAAAAAGTACTTTCATCAGATTCCCCAAATGTATGCAGATGAGTTTGGATATAATAATAAGCACTCAAATCTTGAACTTGTCAAGTAACTGTCTCTATTCCTGAACAATGAACAAATATGGATCTCTCTACACTCCTTTGGAAAAACACAAATAAAAACTTTATTTGGAATACTTTATCTATAGGTCTTCCCTAAACAAACAAGGAAATATCTGTTAAGTATTAATTTGACCAAAAATTCTAAGAGAAAAACACGTTATTAAGAAGAATAAGGTGGGGCTGGAGATGGTTCAGTGGTTGAAGGTGCTTGTTTGCAAAGCCTGACAGCCTGGGTTAGATTCTCTAGTGCCCATGCATCTAGAGTTCCGTTTGCAGGGGCCCGAGGCTCTGGTGTACCCATCTCTCTCTCTGCTTGCAAATAAGTAATAAAAACACTATTGAAATAAAAAAAAAAACCAAAAAAGTCATCAGTCTTATTTTACAGATGGAAAACTAAGAAATCTTTATTAAAATTTGTGAGTGGCAGAATTGCTATGACCTTGGATCTAAAAGCTCAGTTTTACCAATAGAGCCTGTCCATTTTCCTCACAGCATTCACAGGTAATGCCATGCATGCAACACTGTTTAATAACTTCTTACTTGTGGACATACTTATATCAATGCATTCCAAAGTCAGTCAATATGCAGATTACCTCCTTTTCAGTTTGCTGAGCTTATGCTCAGGTGGCTCATCGTCACTCTCGTCTCCATCACTTCTGTTGGTGCATAATCTGTCTTTTCTTGAATTGGCTGTAGAAGCCTCCTGAGACTCTAAAGAGGCAAAGAAGCGGCAGTGATTTTCTCTTTGGCTACTTTTCTGTCACTTGCAAAGGAAAGTATTTTAGTGCATGCCCTGCAATGAACTGCTTATGTGCATCAGGCAAAGTGCCAGACAACACCTATCTGTGTGTCTACAGGCAGTCTGAGTAAAATAAATAAGTAAATAAATAGTAGCCATGCCTACAATGATAAAAAAGTCTCATGATTTAATTATGTGTGGTTAATGACAGGGCTGCATACTCCATATTCAATGGTGGTCATATAAGATTATATTACCTAGAGACATTTCAAGTGCTTTAATTTTCATATACTCTGATGTCTGCAGAGCAATGAAATCACCTGATGACACTTTTCTTAGAATGTGATCTCCATATGCTGACCAAAGCGAAGCATGGCTGCACTTTAAAAGCAAACAGAACCTTTATCTTAGCTGTCCAGATCTTTACAAATTAACCCACAGTGTTACCTTTATGATAGCTATTGGCAGTTACATTCTTAAGAAACTTTAAATAACTCGAAAAGTAGCATGATCATATGAATGAAAAAGAACTATGGTCCTTCCAAGGTAAGTACAAATACATCTGGCTTTTTTTTTTTTTTTTTTGTTGTTGTTACTGTTGTTTTTCGAGATAGGGTCTCTCTCTACCCCAGGATGACCAGAATTCACTATGTAGCCTCTGGATGGCTTTGAACTCATGGCAATCGTCCTACATTTGCCTCCCAAGTGCTGAGATTAAAGGTGTGTGCCACTACACCTGACTAGTATGTATGATTTTTATATAGCTCCTAATAATGGAAGCAACCAAGATAAGTACTATCTTCAAAAAGAAAACAAAACAGTATTTTAAACTGTATTCATTTCTCTTGAGGCACACATCTATCTTTCACTTTTACTTCAATAGATTGAAGACAGCGGGTAAATAAGACTGAAAGGGAAGGGAGTTTGCAAGGGAGACAGTGGGACACTAGTGAGACTCAGGAGTACATCACTGACAGAGTAGAAATCACACATACGCAGAAATTTAATGCAGACCGTATGTTTTGACATAAGCAGCCTCATGCTCTTGCCACCACAGCTTCCCTGACATGATGAACTGTGCCCTCAAAAAGCGAGCCTAAAAAGCCTGCCCTTTAGTTGCTTTTTGTCAGCTGTCGGTCACACAAGCAAGAAAAAACTGTAGGTTCCAAATTCACTCTAACTTGGATTTTTCATAAGCTTTTCAAGTTCGATTTCACTGGTCATAAAGGCACAAGAGAAGTTTTAAGACTACGCAAAAAAAAAAAAAAGGACAATATACCACTTATGATACACAAATATGACATTAAATTCTTTCTGTATTGTACAATGAAATGTAGTTGATTTTTAAAAGTCTACTATAAAGAAATAGTGGCAATTATTTCACAAAACAGATTCATTTTGCTAGTGGGCAGAATAAATCTGTCCAGTGTTACCTTGAGCAGGCTGGGATGTGCTTCTATTTCCAGATAAGTTACTTTCCTTGTAGTTTCCATTACATGAATCACTTTGGCCAGAAGCAGGGCACTCTCTCCTGCTGTTAACTTCACACAGCTGCTCATCACACCTTACAGGGGAATTTAATTGGATCTGTTCAATTTCCTCTGAGCTCAGAATTATATTGCTAATCCCATCAAGTATTTCATTATGATCCTTATCATTTGAAGCAGAGTTTTCTTTGTCAACTGTATCAGAAGATGAGAGAGCCAGCAAATCCACTTGCACACTACTTTCCTCTTTCTTATCAACCTCTGTTTGAGATGCACAAGGATCTGTATCACCGCAGCTTTGTGAACCATCAAAAGTCCAACCCTGAGCTTCCCAATACCGAAACTGTTCTAAATAATGCCAATAAAGTTGACTATAATGTTGCTCCCATTCTTCCTTTGTATCAGGAAAGTTCCAAGGCTCAGAACACAGTGTTTGCTCTGGATGTTTTTCTTGCCAGCTTTGCCATAACAGTCCTTCCCCATATTCATTCCAATACTTTTCCCAGTTCTCTGTAACTTCCAGCTTTGGAGATAAGGTATTTTCAACAGGCAGGTTTTCTGTTTCTGTATCTTTTTTGTCTTGAAGCTCATCTGCTCTGGTGTTCTCATATTGTTCAACTGAAGATGGTTCATCTGAAACCAAAAGGTTGTCTTCTTCATATTCTTGTCTCCAATATTCCTGCACAATTTCATTTAAGTACTTCTTCTGGTGTTTTCTCTTTTTCTGCTTCACTTTAACTTTATTTCTAGTATTCATAGATACCTTTATCAGATAAATGATAATGTAAACATAAAATATACTTCCATATCTATAAAAGAAAGTATTATTTATTTTGACATTAAATTAAAGCCCAACTTGGGCTTTTCAATGCATAAACAAGTAACTTACTAATGAGGAAGGAAGGTCACACATGGGGCATATCACAACTTGCAGCTCTGATTAGTTTAGAGATACGTAAACTTTAAGAGTTAAGTGCTCTAATCATGAATGAATTCGATTTTGAATAAAAAATTCCTTGTAATATTAAATAATACCATCAAATAGAATAAAAGTACATTCATACCTCAAAATTCTTATGTTCACATGCTCTCCCAAACTGAATTGGCAATCCCATACTTTTCATGAGTTCAGCCTCAGAGTCAAGTTCACTTTCGTCTGAGCACATGTCTTTGTTGTCCTGTGATTCTGAAGCGCCATGGAAGTGGCCATTTTCCTTCTCTTCTATAGCTTGGTCTCCTACAGACAGTATTTGTTAGCTTAGTTTTAGAGAAAATTTACAGGTAGGTTTCTTGTACTCATTTTAAAGTACTTGTGATACAGGGAAATTGCATGACTTGCCCAAAGGTATATAATGTTATGAGCTTTTTAGAAAAATCAAAGAATTGGTGGTAATATGGACTAGTATCAAACACAGTTAATAAAAAGATCACACTAGCTTCATGATCTCAGGCAACAGAACAGGGACTCTTCCATAGCAAAAATGGAGATGGATAAAGAAATCTCACATTCTGCTAGCCAGGCTCTAAAATGAGGGAAATAGACATCTGTCTAAATAATGGAGTCCAATCACAATTTCATTTAATGAGTTTATAAAGCTCAAGTAAGGGAAGACAGGGAAGACAAATCAGCTAACTTTTATGTCCCTCTCCTAATGAGAACATTTTCCTATGTTCCATAGGAATTTAGTGTCCATAGAAATCTTGTTTGTATTGCACAGCACTAAAATCAAAGCCAATCATTTTATTCAGTGTGCATCTGAACAAGCAGTGACTTGTCCCATCTTTGTAAGAGTTGAAAGTATTTTCAACTATGGCAAGTGGGGCTACCATGGGCTTTTAACTCCATGCTGCAATTCTGCTCATGTCTAGAAATAGAAAAGGTTTGTGTGGAAGAATAACTGAGGTACGGAAGTTTAGAGAGACCAAGGTTAAGACTTATATTACTGGGTAAATTCTATTTTTTATTTGGGATAGCTAACTCAGCTAAGACAGCAACCTCGGTTTACTTTAAGCAAAGACTAAGCATGTCCACCTGTAATTTATCCTGCTTTATCTATCTATATTTTAAAATTCTGCTTTAGAAACTATATAATTCTCTACTTTCCAAAACTTCATATTCCAGGCTGACGGTTAAAATTCAGGAATGTTACACAGGGCAAAATCTATACCAAATTCACACAGAAGCTACATAAAAAGAGAAGATGAGTTTTGATAGAGATTCTAGAAACATACTGTATGTAAGAAGGCATGTCTGGCTGGGCATGGTGGACCATGACTTTAATTTGGGAGGCAGAGGTAGGAGGATCACTGTGAGTCTGAGGCCAGCCTAAGACTACAGAGTGAGTTCCAGGTCAGCCTGGGCTAGAGTAAGGTCCTATCTTGAAGAAAACACACACAAACAGTATGTCTATGATTACAAGTTCATTTGCCATCCACCATATTTTATACCAACAAATTAATACAGTAACAAATTATATGAAAATTATGGTATTATAGTTAATTTTTTAAAGGCTATGTAGTTTTATATTACCTGCAGTACTGCCACTGTGTCTGACATAGTAGCCTTTTAATCCCAAATTGTACAATTTTCGATCCCTGGGAAGCAAATTAAATAATTTACATTGACATAAATGGAACTATAAACTTGAAGAGAAAAAAAAGAACAGAATAGATTAACTAATAAAAATGTTACAGACCAGGGAAATGGGGCTGGGGAGATGCTCCGTGGTTATAGGAACTTGCTTACAAAGCCTGCAGTCTCGGTTCAATTCCCTAGTACCCAAGCAAAGCCAGGTGACAAAGTGGCACATGTGTATGGAGTTAATTTGCAGCATCAAGAGGCCCTGGCATACTCCCTACCACCTCTCTCTGCTTATAACAAATAATAAACAAGTAGATGATAGAGAGATAAAATGCAATAGAAAAATAATCTGCTAATCAGTTTTGCCTACCTATAACAGAGAAGTAACAATGTTGTTCCCAAGTAGTTGTAAAGACAGGATATGTAAAACAGCCCATTTCCTGACACATGATATCATTTATAACTACAAATTAAGTGGAATTTCTCCTAGATATCGGGGGAATAATCTGATCCTCTTTATGTTACATAAACAATGAGGCATTCTATAAATTTTGTTGTGTGACTTGAGAATATCCTAATAGTGGAAGAGCTTATTTGACAACATATAAAGCCATATGCAGACCTTAGTCCATCTGCAAACAGGCCACATTTTCTATTAACTAGTAAACTAAGCATCTATGGTCTCTGCATAGGTTGTACTAACAATGAAGTTCTTTTTGATCTTTTCTTCATGTGCCTACTTCTAATTTTTTTCTTTACTGATCATGACTGAAAATTTCATTAAAAACCTAACAGAACACTTGAAACAGGAGATTTTGCTATCAGTATCTTCTTACCTACAAGTTTAACTATACTGAATTCCACTGTAACTATAGTATAAAGGACTACTTAAGCTGTAGCTAACATTACATTTTTTTTCTCCCCCTTCCCCTTGATAGGAGCTTACCATGTAAGCTTGAACTTGAGATCCACATGTCTCAGCATTCCAAGTTTTTTGATTATAGACATATACCACCATGCCTGACTTTAACACTAATTTTCAAACAGAGTTACAATAAATTTTACCAAATAAAAGTACTTGATCTATTCCATACCCTCTTCTTTGAGAAAAACTCTTTGTAAAACATAAAGTGGCTGAAGGCTCTCAGAAAGGCAGTGAACAGGGGAGGAGATGAAAGGCAAATATATTTGAGCAATGCATACTAGACCTGCCATCCCCCTAGGAGCACAGGCACTGTGGGTGAGGGAGGAAGTGGGAGACATACACAGATATCAGTGTCGTGTCCATTAGCATTCAAAGATATGGAACAAGGCGTCAGATGGAGGAGAGGGACAGTGGTTGCTAGTCTGGTCACAACAAGCAACATGACGAGCAAATAGTTAATGTACTGAGGATAACCATAATAAAGATTTTCTCTATTGGAGGTTAATTAAAAAGATGATGGACACAAGATGTCATCTAAAAATCAGGAAATGCTGGAAGAAACCCAAAGTACTGGGCTGATATTATATGCTCAGGGCATGAAGTACACAGAAGATATAAAAGTAGTTTAAAATGTATGCGTATACATACTTGAGTATGCATACAAACATATTTCTGCATGTATGAAAATATAAACAAACACTGCCCAAATGACTCCTGAGAGGGCATGGAACAGTAAATACAATGTGCACCCACCAGCTTTGGTTTTAAGTACTGCTTTCCACTACAGGAACCAAGCTGCCTTGGACAGACTGAAAAGACTAGGTTATCTTGTGTCAAAAGGTTAAGAAGCACGCAAAGAATGTGGTGAGATATAGCATGACAAGCCCTAAAGAGTCTTGGGTCTCCTCTCTCTCTGTTTTTGGTTTTTCAAGGTAGGATCTCACTCTAGCCCAGGCTGACCTGGAATTTACTATGTACTCAGGGTGGCCTTGAACTCGAGGCAATCCTCCTACTTCTGCCTCCCGAGTGCTGTGATTAAAGGTGTGTGCCACCACGCCTGGTTCATATCTTTTTTTTTTTTTTGAAGCAGGGTCTCATTCTAGTAGACTCATGGCTGTCCTCCTACCTCAGTGCTGGGCATGTACTATCCTGCCCACCTTAAAGGGTACCCCCAAAGCAAAATCTAAGATGATATGAGTAACAAAATCAATGATAGTAATGGAATAGAAATCATTATAGACTAAGAATAAAAAAAAAATCTATGTTAGTAAGGGCATGGTAATACATGCCTATAATCCCAGTAGTCTAGAGACTGAGGCAGGAAGATTATGTGTTCAAAGCCACCTTAGGCTGCATACTAAGAACCTGTCTTCAAGAAAAAAGAACCCAAACTGACATAAACAAAAATACCTGAGTACATAGGAAATAACAAAGGTTGAGGCTGCCAATGAAAGGGTAAGGCTGGTGGGTTTACCCTGGAACACGTCCCCATAAAATATTGGCCAATATGGGGGAACTGCTGTAACTTTTAAAGAAGCCCTGGCTGCCAGGAGTTTCACCCCTGTATTAGTGGGTCTATATCAAGTGCACCCTCACACCACAGAGTAGAGCAGGACATCATTTATATAGAATTCCTGCTAAGGCAGGATCTGACAGTGTTCCTGATGAAATGTCAGATGGACCCAAGTCAAGTAAGGCTATCCTACAGGATAGGATATAAGGACATCGCTGTTCAGCTTCTAAAGGAGTCAGGGAGATTCCCAGATTAGAGATTAACAAGACATAACAAGTAACTACAACAGATTCCTATGTCATAGGTCAGGAAAAAAAAATACATTTCTGGAAAACTTGAATTTTAATTTACTACAGAGGTTATGCAGGAGACCTTGGGGAAATAGATAACAGAATATTTAGAATCATGCCTGCAGCTTGTTCAATTGTTCAGTAAAAGATTAAAGGGCTGTGGAGATGGCTCAGCAGTTAAAGGCACTTGCTTGCAAAGCCTGCTGGTTCCAATCCCCAGTACCCATGTAAAGCCATATGCACAAAGTGGCCATGCATCTTAAGTGCTTAGCAGTAGCAAGAGATACAATTACAATAGAGTGTAAACCATTGTGTCTTAGTGACATTGATCTCCTATGTTAGAAGGCAATCTCAATGACTCTCCCTGAGGAGCCTCACCCCACACTAGGGTAGTTACAGCCAGTGATTTCTTTGAAGAGGCCCATAGTGTCCTCTAGGGTATGTCCTTCTTTCAGAGCTCCTCTTATTCCTTGCAATTAAAGTCTATATTAAAACACCTTTAATCCCAGCACTCAGGAGGCACAGGTAGTAGAATCAGGGTAAATTTGAGGCCAGCCTGGGACTACAGAGTGAGTTCCAGGTCAGTTTGGGCTGGAGTGAGACCCTACCTTGAAAACAACAACAACAAAACAAATATATAGATATATTTGCAATAAAACCCCAACTCTGCATTTAGAAAAAAAATAAAACAAAATGTATGCAGGGACAGGTTCTATCATATTCCATGCCTCCAGCATCCTTGATACACAGGAGTACAAAGGCATCCACTGGATAAATATGGGGACAGAGGTTTCCCCCCCCCCTTATTTAATGTTTACTTTTTTATGTTAACTTCAGATTACTCCATAAAAATACATAATGAAAAACAATTACTTCAAGTTTAAATTGTACATTAAACTATATTGAAAGTATCACATAAAATTCATGCCGACAGAGATCTGAATCTAATATGAAGCATGTTGAGATTAGGGTAAATACACATTCTCTAGATAATAACGGGTTTAGGTGGCTTAATTCACACATTTAGTACAAAGAAAATAAATCTCTAGGTTCAAATTTCCTGGTCACTTTTTTTCTTACCTAGTAGGAATTTTTCATTCAGGGCAATTACCTAAAATAAACACAACCCCCAAATGAAGGTATCTTAAAACCGGATGTCACATAGTTAAGCCTTTCATCTCACACAGTTAGAGTCCAATTGTTGGCGTTCGAATAGATTTTAAAGTTTGAAAACGAGATGCCATGCAAGCTACTCCAGTTTGAGTCCTCACTTTATGAGGTCACACCTATCAGACACTGAACATTTCACTCT
>PVHP010016587.1:0-35577 GCA_004024765.1 Zapus hudsonius
AGTGTGCATGCATTCCGCAGAGCAGTGGTGATCTCCACGTGGATTTCAAAGGAGATGGTGGAGAACCATGGGGTTCAAACACAGAGCTGCTACAAGAGTCTCCATTTGAGCAATGACCAACAGAGATATGCCCAGGACCTATTTAACCATGAGCTTGGCATCCAGCCCAGGACAGACACCAGCACACACACCAAAACAAATCTTCAGAGCTGTCTCATGAGGTGTAGGTACCTGAGGTCAAGGAGATCAGCGACCGTGTGGAGGTAAGACTGCCAATCCAGTGAGTCCTGAGGGTGAGATTTCTTTCCCAGTGGGATGAAGAAAAAGCACTGAGACTAAAAAGAGGAGTCACAAACTTTCAGGTTTTGGTTTTCTTCAGGGCCCCTCACTCCTTTCTTCTTCCCTAATATTCCCTTTGAGATGGAATGTCAAATGTCAGTCCTACCTGTTCCCATCATTGGATTTGAGAAACACGTGTCACGCTTGATTTCAAAGATTCACAGTTTGGAGAACTACATTCCCCAGAATAAGTCATGTATTTATTAGTCTCGTATCTCATGTAGATGATATTTTTAAATGTTTATTGATTTGAATGTATATTGTGTGTGGTGTGTGTGTGTGTGTGTGTGTGTGTGTGTGTGTGTGTGTGTGTGTGTGTGTGTGTGCCTGGGTCTCTTGTCACTGCAACCAAAGGCCTGTCCAGCTTGATGTGGGTGGTCAGTAGTTGGGGAATTGAATCCTAACTGGCTTTGCATGCAAACACCCTTAATCACTTAGACATCTCCCCTGACCCTCATGTAGATGATATTTAAGAGTCTTTTGACTTTAAATTTTTAAGTTGATGCTAGAATGAGTTACAGCATTTGGGTCACTGGGATTAACAAATTAATGAATTTTTCAAGTGATAATGAGGTGAAATTTTGGTGAGCTGGGAAAGAATGTTGTCTGAATTCACTCTAAAATTCATATACTGAAATCCTTTCCCCCAAGGTGCATCAAAGAGACACGATCAACTGCTAGTAATAGGTCAAACAAAGACTGAGAATGAATGGCCAGATGTTTCTGAGAATATGCTTTAGTGATGTTTGAAGGAGCAAATTTTTTTAAAATATTTTATTTATTCATTTTCAAGGAGAGAGAGAGAAAGAGAGAAAGAAAGAGCGCACTAGGGCCATCACCTTGTGGGTCTGGCATAGGTGGGTACTGAGGAATTGAATCCAGGGCCTTGGGCACTGGAGGCAAGTGCCTTAACTGCTGAGCCATCTCTCCAGCCCTGCAGGAGCAAATTTTATGGAATGGTAGAAGTAAGAATTTGACTAATTGAAGTAAGAAGTAAGAACATGAAGAGAAGACGTTGAATCATGAACTACATAGACAGCTTGATCAAAGGTATTTTGCAGTGAAGGGGACCATAAACATGAGATTGGAGAAAAAAAATCTAAACAGATTTTTTAAGATTTATAAAATTATACGATTTATGTATTCATGTAGAAAGATCCAGTAGAAAGAAGTTTTATGATGTAAGAGAAAGCAGAAATGCTGGGGAAATTGAGTAGGTGAAATTGGATAGATTTCAGGGCACAAGTTTTAGGGACAGAATTTACAGAGCAACTCAGAGTTCAACCTGGGAGAAGTGGGAGCTCAGTGTGTGACTCAGGAAGACTGTAGCATCTCTCTCTTGCTTGCTTCAATTTTCTCCAAACAGTCAATGGCAAGGTCATTGTGATGGTTAGGTTTTGATGTCAACTTGATCTTTTTAATTATCTTGGGTAGGTCTCTCAGGATGTTTACAGGAAGGTAGACTCTCAGCAAGGGGCAGGATGTAAAGAAGCTCAAAGAAGCTAGAAGTAAACATCCTTTCCTGTGTGGGCATTGCAAGAAGGAAAGTCCAGAGACTCAGGAAGCCATTAAGTCTGGGGAAGGGTTTTAAGAACCCACCCTAAGCCTATATAATGGAGAAGAAATTCTCTTTGCCCCTCCTCCTGTTTGCTGTTCCGTGTGTATGGTGTTGGTGATGGATTTCTCTCTCTGCTTGGACCTGTGAAAGGGGAGCAGCCTCTCTTGCATTCCAGAACTTCCCCTGTATTTATAGCTACAAATAAATCCTTTCCTCCCAAAAACTGTGCCTGTTTGGAGATTCATCCCATTGGCGTGTGGCTGACTGCCACAGTCATTATGTGAAAGAGCCAAAATTGAAGACTGAAGAGGTAGGAGCAGTTGAGAGGTGGTGAAAGAGAATGGGGAAAAGTTGGGACCCCTGAATGATCATTTGAGCTCTGTGGTCAATGAGAATGGGAGCAGAGTTGTGGGTTTTCTTTGTATTTATTATTTATTATTATTATTATTATTATTATTATTATTATTATTATTATGTGCTTTCTGAAGCCACATTTATTTGCACAGGTTCAGTAGCAAAAATACTACTTTTCTACCAGTGTAATTTTGTCTAATAAGTAAGATAAAGACCTATGCTAAAAAGAGCCACAGACTCTTTAAAGAATAAAGAGATGATTACATTGATTGGCCATTAAGTCCACATACAAATTACACGAAAAGGAAAACATTGAGAGAGATTCCAAGCAAAGGAATACAGTCTGTAGGAACACTTCGACTCTGGTCGCTCACATGTGAAATAGTACTTCATAGTAAATATCTACTCAATTTCTATCCTAGAACTAATAATATGTTGTTCCGTTATGACTTTCAAAGAATCCACTTTGAAATGCCACTCTTGACTTATGACATGCATTTATTTCTGTTGAATTTCCATGAAAATATAAACAATAAAGAATAAATGGCAGTGTCATTGTAATGAAAGAGTTGTTTATTTTAAACATGGACATTCCCAATGGCTGGAAGGTGTATTTGCCTTTTCCTTATTCAGAGTGCAGTAGTGTTAGATGGCTTGCCCCTAAAGGTAAATGAAATTTTAATATGTATTTCTTTTTCATGCTTCTTGTTTTTGCCTGCAGAGTTATTGACAGAAGTTTCAATAACGTGTTTCATTCAATGCTGAGAATACAAGACCATAACCCACTCCTATACATATATCTCACACTGTCTCATCTTGTTTTTCAATCTTATCGTTATCATGACCTTAGACTTGGATCCTCATACTATAGCTACAGGTCATATATCTACCTGGAGAGTAAAGCAGCTTACCTCCCAAAAATGGTAACCAATTAATGGGTTAGTGCTCATGGTACACAAAGTTATTGTCAAAAATCTCTTCTCAGAATTAAAAAAAAATGGACACACTATGTTTCAGAGAGCGACGGCTGTCACATCAGATAAGCGAGAACTTTTTGCATTCTCAAATTGTAATTCAATTCTTTTTAAGTTTTTATGTTGACTTCTTTTTCTCTCTCCATCTTTGGAATCCCTTATGCCCATATGTGTTTACAGCACAAAACTATTTCTGTGTAATGTCTCCCTCTGCCCCTCTATAAAACTGTGTATGTTAGAGCACAATTCCTGTGTGTAGTGATTGCTGTGAGCTGGACAGTAACTGAAATGAGCATTCATACTGAGTCTGTGATGGCAAAAAGAAGCTACTTATGTATTACCAACGTGGAAATCCCCTCCAGGTTGTTTTCCATCTTTCTTAGCCTAAAAATATCTTCATAAAATTGGAAACAACGTACTATTTCTGAGCCCGTTAAAGGATAAAAATAAAGAATTACATATTTTTTATTCTTCATTTGACCACAGATGTTTTCCAGTTCTCACTGGCTGTGTTACTGGTGACTTAACATGCCCAAGATAAGGAAGATAACATATTATAAAGCAAACTAAGGCTTAGAAAAATTGAACTGGTCTCCCTCCTTATGCCAAGGGCAGGTAGGAGGCTCAGGACGTGGCTGAGATGAGGGGTCTGCACTCAGGAGAACAAGCACACGCTGGACATTCACAACGCTGCTCTTATGCTCCTGATCAGGCTGTGAGCTCATTTCGAGTGTTAAATGTGACTCTGGGATTTATGTCTGGTATAAAACATAATCAAGTTTCATGATTTCCATGAGTCATAGCGTTTTAATCTTTTCTAATGAGCTGTAATTACTATTCGTTCTCACAGCAGGAGAGTGTGGAAGCATTAAACTATGAAACACCACATACATAAGGAGGAAAACTCAAAAATGAGGAAATGCAGGCCTTCCCAGTTAATAGGAGGGCTTCTCCTCGGGTGGCACAGAGCTAGAGCGGACAAAAAATGGTCACTGACTAAATGGAATAGGCTGTGATTCTTTGTATGAGATTCTTTTTTAAAACTAGATCAAGCTACAAAGACAGAAACATCTTCCACGTGGAAAACAGAATTTTAATGCCCGAGGTTGTGCATTTTAATTAGAGCAATTTAGCTGAACAAAATAAATTGTCAGTGAAATATGATGATGAATAATATACATTCCCACCAAGGGCTCTTCTATTCCTTCTATCATTATAATTTTGAGAAAATAATTTGAGACTTTTATACAGGAACCAGATAGAAAATTTTCCAGATCTAAATGGTTTTATTTAATTAATTTATTTGCAAGGGAGAGAGAGAGAGAGAGAAAGAGACTAGGATTTGTAGTCTAATGTGCCTCTTTGTGCATCTGGCTTTACTGGGGAATTGAACCCAGGTCATTGGGTTTTGCAGGCAAGTGCTTTAACCCCCATGCCATCTCTCCAGCCCTTAAATGTTGTAAGAATGTTCCTGTTTTACCTGCAGTGTTGACAGCTAATCTCTTAAAGAGCCTTGAAGAAGCAAAAGTGTATACACTGGCCCCCAATGCCTTCATTCTCCAATGAGGAAATACTTCTCCCCAAAATTGTTTATAGATGCAAGCAAATTCACTTTAATTATTTGTAATATCCTCTTCAATGAGCACTTTTCCTCCTATAGTTCTACAAAACCCATTGTTAAATGGACAATTAGTGAAATTAGGTGCAAACAGCACAAATTTAAAACCTATTTTATGGTCATCTAGTCTACCTATGAAATAGGTCATATTTTGAATAAATAACCTGTGTTAAAACCTAAATTAACCATGCAAGTTTTCCACATTCAGCAAATCAAATTGCTAAGTACTTTAATTCTTTCTTCACCCCATACTGTGTAGAAAGCAACAATAGCAAAACACAAATAAACTAAGATAGAGGTTTATTATTACAATTATGAAGATTCACTTTTTATTGCTAAATTGTTGGTAGCTCAATCTCTAAGATATGAAATTGGAAATTTCCACATATGCTACAGAATTTATATTATATACCACAAGGGAATCCTCTGGGTGTTTCTGTTTATAAATTATGGTTGCCAAACTCAGATAAATTCTGGACAAGCAACAGAGATGCCCAAGATTATCAAAGTTTTCCTAATTGGGAGTTCATAACTTCCAGCTGCGCTGAGCAAAACCTATCACCCATTGAAATGTTGACATTTTTTTCTGCCTCATTAAAATCTTCTACAATATTCTGTGTGAATATATTGTTCAATTAGCTATTATTTCTGAAGATATATCATGAGGTAATAAATAATTAGAACACCAAATACAATTCTTAGTGTCAAAGCCAACCTATTTGTATACTAGCCAGCTCGATCTGCAGATAATATTGGGCTCATTTTCATGGAAGGCAGGAGAGTTTTACTTTATAAAGGATATTATAATTCATATAGTAATTGTCATTTTGTTGTTTTAATTTTCCCAAGAACTTATTCTGCTTCCTTTGAAGACATCTCCATAATTACAAATGCGTTTTAAGAATGCTCTTTGGCAAACTCAAGTCCTTTACAAAATTCCCTATTGAAACTTTAGCCTTTATCATAATTTGCTTTAATTTGGCAAAATTTTTACAAAAAGAAGAGGTCTGATTACATTTTTCCATCTTTTATAAGAAATATCTCAAATTCGTTTTATAGAAAATGGCTTCAAATCTATGGATTTGAGCTATGTGAAGCCATTGTATAGATTTACACCAAAAATATAAGACATATATGAGACATTGCAAGTTATTCTGTATTTTTTAGTTATGTTCTTAATTTGAACAGAGAATTTTAAAAAGGAGAAATTACAGTTCAGGATAATCTTTAATCATAATACCAAACTGTTTTTCAGTATTAATAACAAATATTTCATTATATGTTAAAATTAATAAAATCAACATAAATATATTGTATTATGTACAGAAATGCCTGTTTTCAGTTACAATAAACCCAAGTTTAGGGAATGGCAAATATGGTGGTGTAAAGGTGGAATATGTCCAAAATAATTTAGGGTTTGGATATATTAGTGTTGTTTTTTTTTCAACTAGAAGTAAATTTTTCAATATTTATAATGTCAAGGACAAACTAAGCTGAAATCTATTCTACATTTACTTGTGTTTTCTGCAGTTATAAACATCCCTCCCCCTGCTCTTGAAATGTATCATTAGTCACTTCTATGCTCATAATTTTGTAACAATAATATACATGGTAATTTTCATGATGATTTTATCATTTAATTATGTTCAACATATACCTGGGCCTCATAACACAATCCCCAGAATAGATTGATGTCTCAGCACGTGTGAGGCATACTTAGAAAAATAACAAAGACAATAATATTAAAAATCCTGATTGCTAAAAGCGAAAGCGTCCCTCCTTAAGTTATTTTTCCTACAAATAAATTCAAATAAATTATAACAGTTTTCCTCTCTTTTTAAAAAGCCCCCTCTGGGCATCAGTGTCATTATATTTCTTAGAATAATATAATCCAGTAAAATCAACATTCAAACAATCAATTCTGTCCGAAGTTTACAGGTCAAAGGAAGGCATCCTAGGCTGAAGCACACTTATCATGTAATCCACACATCAACAAGGTTGCTGCAGCATCACATGAACAGAGAGGAGCAGAAAGGAGCATGATGGAGGCTGTGAAGGCCCTCACTCTGTGCATCTCACTGCAATTCAGCTACTCTTGGCAACAGTTTTGTCTTTTGCCCTTTCATTGGACACATAACTGTTGCCAGGCATGGTGGCACATGTTTTTAATCCCAACGCTGTGAGTTTGAGGCAAACCTGAGAATCCATAGTGAATTCCAGGCCAGCCTGGGCTAGAGAGAGATTCTACTTCAACACCACCCCATATATGTCAGGGATAGAAGAGTTGAGAACACTAGAAAAGACCAAGGGAAGGGCTTGCAGCAGAGCTGATACAGGAGGAAAAGGACAGGGCTCTGGGAAAGACGCAAGGCCAGTCTTGAGGTCTCGAGCTGGCCCCACATCCCTTGCAAAGCTTGCCGATGACCCTCCAGCTCCCCTTGCCCCATCACCAAGACAGAGGAACACTGCCAGGTCCATGGCTGGAAGGAAGACACATGGACACCCATAGGGGTTGATGATTTGTCCAGACGTAAACTTCTGATCTCATTCTAGTCATTTTAAAGATCAACTGATTTCTCTAACCCCAAAGCCTTAAAACCCCAGGATAAAGAGTCATCAGCAACCCACTTTCTGAGACCTTTCTCTATTATAAAGCTTTTTTCTCTCTTTTCTTTCCTTTGCTTTCAACAATCTGTTCCCATACCCTCTCTGTTGATTTAGAAAGCTTTTTAAAAAAAACTTTTGTTTCCCATTAAACTTAAGTGTATCTAAACTTGTTTTCACTCTTCCATAAAGCCTCTACTTTAAAACTCATCCTTTGGGCTGAAGAGATGGCTCAGCGGATAAGGCACTTGCCTTCAGTGCCTAAGGCCCTGGGTTCAATTCCCCAGTACCCACATGAGCCAGACCCACAAAGTGGCAACCTTGGTGTTCTCTCTCTCTCTCTCTCTCTCTCTCTCTCTCTCTCTCTCTCTCTCTCTCTCTGCTTGAAAAATGAATAAATAAAATATTTTTTAAAAAACTCATCCTTCTGTGAGAGTCATTCTTTGATTTCCACAAGATAAAGAACCAGGCATCTGTCAGGAAGAAGTAATTAAATCAAACCTTGAAATGAAAACACATCTCAACAGGATGATAGAAGCAACCCAAAAAGAAGTTGCAGAAAACAAAAACCATACTGAAATAATAAGAACATCCCTAGAATCTCTTACCAACAGGATTAACCACTGGGAAAACAGAACCTCAGACATGTAAGACAAAAAAGAGGAGAATTCACGAGAAATCAGAAACTTGACAAAATTCAAAAGAGCAAGTGAACAAGACTCAAGGGAAATGTGGGATACCATAAAAAGACCTAATCTCAGGATCATGGGGATTCCAGAAGGAGAAGAAAACCAAGCTGGGGGCATAGGAAATATTTTCAACAGAATTATTCAAGAAAACTTTCCACACTTGGCAAAAGATAACCCTGTATTTCTAAAAGAGATAAGGAGGACCCCAAACAAATTGGACCAAAGGAGGAACACCCCAAGACATATCTTAGTTACGATGCCAAACATTGAGGATAAAGTGAGAGTCCTTAGAGCAACGAGAGAAGGGAAAATCACTTATAAAGAAAAACCCATCAGAATCACCTCAGACTTCTCCAGAGAAACTTTAAAAGCCAGGAGAGCTTGGAACAAAGCAATCCTAGGCCTAAAGAAGTAAGGTTTCCAACCTAGACTACTGTACCCAGCAAAGTTATCCATCATAATAGATGAAGAAATGAAAGCATTCCATGAAATTAACCAGCTCTACAATTACTTGAACACAAAGCCAAACCTTCAGAAGATACTTCACGAGATATCCCATGTAGGTGAGACAAACATTCAACCTCAGCAAAGGAACAGAGAACAAGCAAGGTAACACCAAAGAGATAATAACAACTGCTCAGATACCAACCTCCATATTCTCTCCAACATGGCAGGGATTAAAGCAAACCTCACAGTTATAATTTTGAATGTAAATGGACTCAACTCTCCTATAAAAAGACACAGGATCTCAGGTTGGATCAGGAAAATGGACCCTTCCATCTGTTGCCTTCAAGAAAAACACCTTATCACTAAAGACAGCAACCTACTGAGAGTAAAAGGGTGGAAAACAACTTTCCAGTCATGTGGGAATAATAAAAAAGTGGGTGTAGCTACTCTAATATCTGACAAAATAGACTTTAAACTGACAGCAATAAAAAAAGGACAATGATGGCCACTTCCTACTCATCAAGGGAATGACACAACAGGAAGACATCACTATAGTAAATATGTATGCACCAAATACAAGGGCCCCTCAGTTCATTAAGCATAAATTTACTCAAAAGCAAAGCAGATATAGATGCCAACACCATCATAGTAGGAGACTTTTACACTCCACTATCATCACTAGACAGATCATCCAAACAAAAGACAAGCAGGGAAATAAAGTTGCTAGAAGGGGTGGAAAGATAGTGAGAGCCGTGGTGGGGGAGACTATCCAGAGTTATGACACCCCTCGGTAACAACACACTTGGTCTAGGAGGACCAGGCTGAGTACTAGGCTATCCATGGTCCCCTGCCACAAGGAGTGATCTAGACGGTCCATGGAGGAGGATATCCAACTGATTGGGGATGGGGAGGGGGGCATTGGGGAATTGGGGATAACAACTCATTGTTTGCCCACTAAATAATGTAATTCATTATGGAGAATATATATATATATATATATATATATATATATATATATATATATATATATATGAAAAGAAAAGAAATAAATCTCTTAAATTCACCTTAAAAAAAAGAACCAGGCATCACTGATGCAGTGGAGCCCTGTGACCATTGATACTCTTGAGTCTCTGGTTTCTGAACTAAGTCCATCTAAGAGCTGAGACAAGGCTCCATCGCTCTCACAGAAAATCATTACAACATGGATATTCTTAGATGTTTTAAATAAAGTCAATTTTTATATGTGCCTCCAGAAAACCATTCTTCATGATATTTGGTCCCAGATCATTGTCCACATATTTTTCTTATCCATGTTTGGGGACCTAATTTATGACTGTCCAAGCTGGTGCCTGGTAGCTGTTCTGTGTTAGTTACCATGCTGTTTAATTCAAAAGTAATCCTCCTTTCTTCGTCTGTTTATCTGTCATGAAATGTGATGCAATTTAAACTTTATAAAGTCAGTCCTGTGTTGCCTGACCACATTTTCATCAAAGACAGGCCAACATAGGTAACACAGTTCCATATATTTAAAATGGAACTAAAAAACTCATTATGGACAATAAATATTAAATTAAAAAAATAAAATAAAATAAAAAAATCTCTTATCAGCCAGCATTATCACAGCCTTGATAGTAAGTATCCTAGCACAATGCTTGCTGACACGCTCATTGTAATGCTGATATAAAGAAACCTACAAGGCTGCCATTCAGATGAAAGAGATCTCATTAAAACAACGGCGTAATGATAATAATGCTGTTACTTATGGTACTTGGAGGGTTCTGCCATGGCACTATAGCTCAACCGTATATACCTTGTGATTATCTAGTCTTTTTTTTTTTTAAATATTTTATTTATTCATTTTCAAGCAGAGAGAGAGAGAGAGAGAGAGAGAGAGAGAGAGAGAGAGAGAGAGAGAGCGCACACCAGGGCCACCACCCTGTGGGTCTGGCCTATGTGGGACCTGGGGAATTGTACCCGGAGCCTTAGGCACTGGAGGCAAGTGCCTTACCCGCTGAGCCATCTCTCCAGCCCTATCTAGTCTCTTGATTGCATCAAGAGACTGTGTTAAATGATTGATCTGTACCACCTACAATTGTGTTGGAACATTCACACAATGACAAGGCCTTTCTTACAGTATACCTCTGATTTTTAAGCTTCCCATGACTGTAGACAATACACTGCTCAAAAAGGCAAGCCCTGAGCAATCAAAAGGACAGAAATTCTGAGCATTCCTGTAAGAAAGTTCTTTCACTGGGTGTGTCTTGCTATATAAATCTGTGTATAGATTGCATTGCACCCCAATGCAAGGGCTAACTAGCTTCAGGAGAATTATGCTTTGGACTCCTGTAGCCTTATCACGAAAATCTCTCCCCACTCTACAAGACTTGCCTGGCATCTTAAATGTTTTAGGTTTATTAAGGCATAGTTGACACTAACCAAATATTTAAAATGTTATTACCTTTCCATAATTATGAATAAATCTTAAGATGCCAGATTGAAACATGACTCTGTTTGAATTCCATTCCTCCTCACCTTATAGTTTATTTACTTTTGAATCATAATAAGATGTGTGCTAGCGGAATGAACATAACATCTTCATACCCATAAAATGGTGAGGCAAGTTGTTTGAACTGTTCAAAGCTAAGTGGAGTGAGAGACGAGTCCTCGGTCTTATAATTCTGCATGTGCACTGGCTGCAGAATGGTTAGGGAGGACCTGTTGAACAATTTGGTACAAAGAACTTACCTGAGAAAGAGAACAGTCCTTGGTGGTGAGGAAATTTCTCCCTCTTATGGATGGTTGCTAGGAATAAGTTACTGGTGGGACAACTCCATAAATAGTCTTGAACTTTGTGGCTATGGGAATATTCGAATTGGACTCTTGCCATCATGGGAAAAAAAAACAACTGCACACATTGAGCCACTTCCGAGCATATTCAGTATTCTACACATAATCATTTTTGAGAGCAAGTTGCTAGAAATTTCTGAAAGATTGTTTTACTAATGTTTTTTGTGCTTTGATTGGTTAATATTAGAAATGATGTAATACACAGGGACTGTGTCTTCCCTCTCTTGATCCACCAGGAATATTTGCCCTTCATACTTAACCTGCTTTCTGGTATGTTCTGACACTCTGAATTTTAGTTGGTTCTTTGACTACTGAAAAATCTTAACAGCTTGTTTGTTACTACTAGGATCCAAAGCCAGTAAGGTTATTGGAAAGCCTAAAGGTAATCCCTGGTCCAGTCTATCCTGTTGTCTTTCCTGGAAAGAGGAACTTGAATGTGTCTGCACAGTTGCAAAGTCATGAAGCCTGTGGTCTTTGGACTCAACCCTTCGTCATGGCTGTGGGCGTGATGAGGCAACTTTGGCATTTGTCTTTAAGACTTCCCACTGATTCTCAGGTGAAAATTCTCCCTTCACCTCTTATGACATATATCTGCACATGACATTTCACCATGACACTATGCATGACAGCCTTTCTGTTAGCAATCAAACCTTGTCTTTCTTAGACCCATCTCCCTTAGGACTGTGTATTCTTCTAAATGGTAATAGGTGCTAATGGAATAATTTGATAGCCTAATTGCTGATAATGCCTCTCTCCTCAGGTAAAAGTCAATTTTAGCCTAGTTAAAATGCACAGCACTTTTAGAAGGCCTTTTAGAGAGTGACAGAAAAATTAGAAATTTCTGACAGACCAATCAAGAGGAAAGAGTTTGGTGAGTGAGGTCTGTTATGTTCCTTCAATTTAAGACAGCTAAGTAGAGAATAACTTCCACAAATTTTTAGATGTCTTGATTATGTAATAGTGAACTGATCATTAACACACACACACACACACACACACACACACACACACACACACACACACACACACAAATATACTGATGTTTTTTCACCCCCTCAAAATGTATAAAAAATACTTCTGGACTGAAAGCATAACAATGTAGTGATAGGAATTTAACAGCTCAACAGAAGATGAAGAAAATGCTTCTCTGTTTTTGTTTTTGTTTTTTTTGAAACAAGGTCTTGCTATGTAGCTCAGGCTATTCTAAAACCCACTACACAGTTGTAGCTGACCTTGAACTTACAATCTTCTGGATTGGTCTCCTGAAGTATTGGTATAACAGCTATGCTCTAAAGCCGACTGTCATTAGTTTATACATGATAGCAAGGAATATTGACAATTAAAAATATGTACATGCAGAGTGTGAGATTCAAGGATGAAATTAACAAATATTGTGCTCCTGCTTTGTGTAAGGGTCAAGGGTGAGTCATTGGGTTTTATGAAATTCTATAAAACTAATTCTGTGAGGAAGGTATTATATCCATTTCAGACGTTTTGAGTCTGAGAAAAACAACACATGAGGTTAAGTAAAGAAACATGTGTTTAAGATGGAACATGAATAGATCTTCTTTCTAGTAAAATTCTGTTGCCAGGGAATCAAGGGTGCTTTTAGAATGTGTGAAAGAGAATTCTGCCAATTAAAGAGCTATGCCGTCGTTTTTACACATACATCTGTCTTAATATTGAAAATACAAACAGCTTTTACAGACTCATAAAATATTGAAGTCCAAAGAAAAAGAAGCCAGAAGAGAACTGATGAATCATGAAATAAATTAACCAATATCTATATCATAATTTCTACTTTAAAGTAAGCAAATCTCTAAGTACCAATAAATCACAACTTTAGTCAAACAAGTTGACAAAAACTCTAAAGATAATACATTAATAGGGATTTGAAGAAATGCAGTAAATTATAAATCTTAAAGGATAATTTGGTACATCTACCAAAAAACTCTTGTCCCAAATCCATGACCTAACTATCTTGCTTAAAGAAACCTTTCAGGTAAAAATAGTCAAATATTAACAAAAAGGTTTTTATAAAAAGATTAACAAAGTTCAAATTTTCAATAGCCAATAACTTTGACTATTGTGGAATGGTTAAATATATTTTCTGATGCTCACCAGTGGTATAGTATGCAGTTATTAAAGTAGCACAAAGCAAGATTAAATGAAAAAATTCGATGATATGTATGGGTATACACATTATTTATAAAATCAAATGTACTATTTTGTAGGTTCAGAATATTATATTAACTTCAAACAATTTTATGTGTCAAAACATGTTGCTAACGTTCAGCCTCATATTTATTTAAAATTTGAAATATTTAAATATGTTGTTTGAGGGCTGGAGAGCTGGCTAAGACACTTGCCTGCAAAGCCTAATGACCAGATTCAATTCCCCATGTAAATCCAGATGCACAAGGTGGCACATGCATCTGGAGTTAGGTTATAATGGCTGGAGGCCCTTGTGTGCCCATTCTCTCTCTCTCTCTCTCTCTCTCTCTCTCTCTCTCTCTCTCTCTCTCTCTCTCTCTCTCTCTCTCTCTCCTCTTCTTTCTCTCCCTCCTTCCCTCCCTCCCTCCCATCACTCTGAAAATAAATAAAAAATAAGAATATTTTTTAAAAGATGTGTATTTGAACGTGTTGCAAATACAATGGTGATGAACTATGTAAGTTTGCAGGAACTACAACAGACCTTCATTTGCAAAATAATGAGCAGATAGCTAGTGCTCCAATTCTGTGTCCCTCTGACTGTTATGGGCACTACAGCAGTGTGGTCCTGGGAAGCAAGAATCCCATGCTTCAGTGCTGTGTTAGTTTCTCTGGAGAGACAAACTTGAAAGAATGAATATATAAAAAGAGGGATTTATGAAATCAGCTCATGAATCCAGCCACAGCTGTTCACATATTTGGAACAACGAAGAATCCCACAGCTGCTCAGTCCACAGAGAGTTCTAGGACCTGGTAGCTGCTCAGTCCATGAGATTGGACAAGTGGACAAGGCTGGAAAGCCAAAGGCCCAGGCAGCTGCTCAGTCCATGAGGCAGAAGGAGCAGCAGAAGCATGCAAAAGCGAGCAGCCAGGGGAGCGAGGCAAAAAGAACGCCTGAGCTTTGGCAGAACCAGCAGCTGGATGGAAGAATAAACATCCATCGTTCTCGTTCTCCTGGAGCTTCCTGATGTACAAAGAAGGGGGACTTCTTGATCAGTTAATCTTGCCCAGAGGACCCTCAGCCCATGCAGGTACGATCTGAATGTCCCTTACCTTCCTTAGGAAGCAGCTGTGGAGAGTTCCAGAGTCGCCTTGGCCACACGAATGTTCCAGAGCATGCCATTTTCTGAGCTAAACCCTATCAAGCTTTGGTTTACCAAAAATTGCTCCAAATCATAGTTTAATTAATATGCAAGTGATTTTAAAATACAGTGAGCAAGCCTTTTTCAAATTTCTTAAAAACAACAAGCTTAGATGCCTAATTAATTTGCTAATTAATAAATAAGCATATGCATTCGCACCCTCACAAAGAAAACCATACAGTGAAAATTCCCCTGAAATTGTATAGAAGCAGTAATGAGACACAATCTTTAAAAGAACGAGGAGAAAATATATTGAGGTGCAAAAAATAAGACAGAGCTGAAACCTTTCTCCAGAAGTAATGACAATTAGCAATAAATAAATAAAAGCAGCAGCTCTTGAATCTTGGAAGAAACAAAAACCTGTCCATCTAGAATTTTACATCTCCTAAAATCCTCTTTCTAAAAGAAAGATGAAACAAAGCCTCCTTCAGGAAAAAACAACCAACAAGCCAAAGGATTCATCCCTAGCTCCTTGTACTCCAGGAACAGATAAAAGAAGTCAGAGGCCTTTGTGGTAGCTCAGCTCACGCCTTTAATCCCAGCACTCCGGAGGCAGAGGCCATGAGTTCTAGGCTAAGTCCTTAGGCCAAAGGGGACAAGTTACTGGGTAGAAATCTAAGTATACACAAAGGAGAGCATACTGGAAATGGTGAAAAATGGTAAATAAAAATCCCATGATTTTCTTCCATTTAAAAATTCACTTAAAGATACTGAGTGTGGAGTTAATAAGACTGTATTGTGCATGTTTCGTGATACTCAGAGGTAAAAAGAAGGCTTGCAATAGAATAGCTCTAAGGAGAAATAGAGCAAAGGCCTTTGCATGAGGAGTAGGTTGACTTTAATGGAGGGTGGTCTAGGATGAGGTAGAGGGACACTGAAATATCCCCCATAAACCACTGACAAAGCAAAGCAAAACGACTACACAGAGATGTCCCTCACAGGTCAAAGGAGTTCAGCTCATCAGCATCTATGGAAAAGCCTGTAATGGCAGCCTGGGGAATTTAGAGCCAGGAGGACCCCCAGGGCTTCCTGTTGAGGTGGTTTAGCAGAATTGTTGGGCCTTTGGTCTGGGAGAGAGACCTTGTTTTAAAAAAAATGAGGAAGACACTCAAAGGCGACCTTTGGCTTCCACACACAGGCACACATGTGTGCTCTGGCACATCACACATGAAACCACTCACACAAAACTACACAGAAACAATCAGAAACACCCCCATGCGCCCATCACAAGTAGACTGAATACAGAGAATCTACTGAGTGAAAAGAAAGAACTTCTAAAGTATACGACAAAGTACGTTCATCTCAGAAATGTGCTGCATGAGCCCATTAGTCCGTTTATATAGAATTTTAGGGAATGAAACAAATCTCTAAGACATAAAGATCATGTGGCTCTCTAGAAAACGGAGGCCATGGGACAATAAGTGGGAACCAGGAAACGATAAGATAATGCACATCCTTGTCATCTTATTAAGGTGACCTTCTCAAGAGCATATGCATACACCATTGTCAAATTGTCACCCCTACTTGTTTTCTCGTAGTGTTAATGATGGATCTCAAGTCTGTGTGCATTCTAGCCAAGTGCTTCTCCACGGAGCTATCCTCCAAGTACCTCAGGCTATGGTGTTTAAATAGATGCAAGGTTTAATAAATTTTACTGGGAAATTTAATAGATGAACA
Source organism: Zapus hudsonius (assembly GCA_004024765.1). Taxonomy (NCBI): domain Eukaryota; kingdom Metazoa; phylum Chordata; class Mammalia; order Rodentia; family Dipodidae; genus Zapus; species Zapus hudsonius. The sequence goes on from PVHP010016587.1 coordinate 16,461, forward strand.
TACTATTCTTTTTTTTATTGTCCATAATGAGTTGCATTATTTAGTGGGCAAATAATGAGTTGTTATCCCCAGTTCCCCAATGCTCCCCCTCTCATCCCCAATCAGCTGGATATCCTCCTCCATGGGCCATCTGGATCAGTCCTTGTGGCAGGGGACCATGGATAGCCTAGTACTCAGCCCAGTTCTCCTGGTCCAAGTGTGTTGTTACTGATGGGTGCCATGCCTCCAGACAGTCTCCCCCACCACGGCTCTCACAATCTTTCCGCCCCCTCTTCCGCTCAGTTCCCTGAGTCATGGTGGGTGGGTATTAAGGCTGCTTTATTGAACATACTATTCTATTCCTTTCTTCTCTTATGTCCTCTCTCCTCTGACTCCCATCATTGAGGGCTTTCCTTTCTCAAGAATTTCTTCTTCTATTTTGTTGGCCCATTCCTTTTATCACCCTCCCTTCTCTATGTCAAAATGTTTATGAATCAATACTTGCAGCTTAGTGCCTCAGAGAATAAGGCTGTGGAATCAGCCTGTCAGATTTCCTGGCTCCACCCTCAGCAGCTGTTTGATGCTGGCCATATATTCTATGCCTCAGTTTTCTGAAGGATAAAACAGGATGTAGCAGTCTTACCCTCACAGAATTGCTGTGAGGTGGATGAAGTTTAAGTTATATATACATAGATGTATATATATATAACATAAAACTATTGGAAATGTGTTTGGCTAGGGATGTGTTCATCGGTAGAATGTTTGCCTAGCAAATAAGAAAATCCCCAACATCACAAAAAGTATAAAATAAAAATGTGACACTGGAAAAGGACCTTATGAATGGTGGCTACTGCTATCAAAAGCAGTAGTATTTATCAAGCACTCATAAAGTACTTCAACCCTCAGAGAATAAAAGCCTCTGGTACCCGGTGTCTAGCCCCAAGGACTGTCTCACTTGTAATTCTGACCTCTGGTTCCATGAAAGCTCAGAGAAGTCAGCCTCAGCTGAAACCACTTTCACTCAAATAGGATTCTTGGAAGGACAATGCAAACCTTGAACAATGAGTTGGTTTTTCAAACATCGATGCAGGGTCACCCATGGACATGTGGTCCACAGATGTGTTTTGTTTGGCCTAGACAGTATACTTGAAACGTTTTAATTAGTCGCCAACATTTAAAATTAGATCACCATGAACCCTGCTTCATCCATTTAATTGCCTGCCCGGTTCCTGCCCTGACTTGAGTTTGCAGGCTCTAATCTATGGACTCAACTCCCATTCTCATTGTCCCTTAGCTAAATGCTTTGGTAAACACATTAAAATGATTTATTTTCTTCTATAGTATCACACAGTTCTTCCTCACTGCCTACGAACAAAGACTCATTAAAAATATTTTTTAAAGGAGTCTTCCTTCATAGAAACTGATTTCTTCTACCCAGCCCAATTTGGCCTGAATTCAAGAAAAAACTATTTTTAAAGTGTTATGATTTTGTTAACTGTTGTGTCTCTATTGTTAATTTTATTATTGCACTATTGAATTAGAACTTAATGAACTATCTTTTATAGACAGAGAAATAGGAGTTTGGCACAATGCGTTGGGAGACTTTAACATAAATATTTGCAAAACTAGCAACAAGACAAAAACTTCCTGAGATGAACTTCATATTTGTCTTTGAAGCTGGAATGGCCGCCACATGCATGTGGGAAACGATAAGACGAACAGCAAAGTTTGTGTCTATAAGGACTCTGATCAGCGCCTGGTCAAGCTCATTGTAGAAGGCAGGAAAACAATCCTGAAAGACTAAGGCGGTCAAGACTCCCAACCCCAGCCATTTATATAAGTCACTCACAGCTTGGAGCAGGAGGGTTTGTATGTCATTCAGGGACACACAGCATTTGGCAGGAAAGCAGAGTGAACCAGTAGCAGCCCTGGGAAACAGATTTTGTTATGACAAAAGCATGGGGTAATGCTTGGTCCCCATAGGAGGACGTGATTGGCTTGACTGAATAATTTTGCTGCCTGGTGGGGAGGTGAAAACAGTAGGGTGAAGACAGCTGATCTATCTAAAGGCAGCTAGCCACCAGTGAGGGAACCTTCCTCACTAGGGGGGTTGTTGGCTACAGTTGAGGGGGGTGGGACTCTTAGCCAGGTCCTGAGGCTCTGTGAGGTTCCCAAGGGGTGGGGTATAGGGGATGGAACCTCAGTACTTAAACCACACTCAGGTACATTGAAGGAGAAACGGGAGCAGCCCTGGCAGAACTAAAATGGCTACAGAAATTCCTCAGCAACAGCCTTTCTACTGCTTCTTCCTTCTAGCACTCTCTGGTGGGCTGGTCCCTGCCCAGTCAGACCCCTGAGGCCATGTACCAATCAGGTCTCTTAACCATGGGTCTGGTGACAGGGATGTCTGCCCCATCTCAGTGGACCTGTCATGCGTGTGGTCTTGCCTCTTGGCTCTCTCTCTCTACTCCCCTCATCCCAGCTTTGATAAGCTCTGCCTCCTTGCCAGACTGGCTGGGAAGAGAGGAGGTAACTTCTTTTTGGAGCACTTTCCTGCCTTGGTTTTTAGGTGCTTTGTCACTGTGTTACACAGATTTTTCTGGAAGCTCTAGGTCCTTTACTAGCTAATTCTCTTAGCTTTCTTCTTCTATGTAAAGGTGAAGGGTTTGTGCATTCACACTTGACTCCATTCTCTCCTGTCCCTTTTCAGCCAGGTAAGTAGAGTTACTTTCTGCCTTGAGGTTTTTCTAGCCTTTTCTCCCTAAATAAACCTCATAATTCACGGTTACTCTACATGTAGTCTGTTTTCTCAATTCTTTGTTAAAATAGCTAAGACCCTAAAAGTTGGTGGTTCACAGGCTTACCCTCTGAGCCCCCAAATCCTGTATCAAGATGGTTTGGTTTATCCTGAAATCTTGACTATAAGATACAAGATAGGGTGTTTCAGTGGCCTCTCGTGTCCTAAGTATGTTTTAACAAAGTGTTAGATTTGTTAAATACTACTTTATATCTTATATAATAGAGATTTTTTTCCCACATAAAATATCTCACTGTATATTCTTTCTACCACTGTGTATCCAATAAACTTAAGCCATGAATCTCCATACCACACCTTTACTAGTATTGGTGATAGATAAAATCATTTGTCTGAAATACAAATTTTCAGTTTGTGAAATTAATGTTTTTTTCTATTTTAATTCACCCAAAATATTTGAAAGGAAAGATCTCATACTCCATACTTTTACTTTAGAATTCCCAGAAAAAAATGAGAGAAATAAAAGCATTTTTGTACATGTGTGTGCTTCAATGTTCCCCTCTGGTCTGTTGTAAGCCAACAAGATTTCTAGCACTAAATTAATAATATACCTTAAATTACAAACAGTGAAAGGTGTTATTGTTTTTATTTTTTGTAAGCATGAATGAACAAAAAGAATTAAGTTTTGTAGGAATAGAAATTAGAGTTAATAACTCCAAGACTGTTTACCAGAGGACATTCTTTTAGATCATAATTATGAAAAATGTGTTCCTATCATTCCTGATTAGATTAATACTTGAAAGCTACAGATTTTTTAAACAACTCACGCTAACTTTTAAATTAAGAGTAATACACAGAAACATGCCAGACGTGATGGCACATGCCTTAAATCCCAGCACTCTGGAGGCAGAGGGAGAAGGATCCCTGTGAATTCAAGGCCAGCCTGGGACTACTGAGTACCAGATCAGCCTGGGCCAGAGTGGGACAAAAAAAAAAAAAGAGTAATGTATATAAACTGTCTGTCATGGTTTGATACAGGTGTCCCCCACAAACAAATGAATGTGTTCTGGATAATCGATCCTCAGCTGATGGAAGTTTGGATTTTACAACCTCGATGGAGCTGTGTTGTTGGGGGCGGGCTTTTGGGGGTTATAAACCAGCTCCCCCTTGCCAGTATTTGGCACACCTTCCTGCTGCTGTTTCCAGTGCTATGGCGGAGGTGATGTCCACCCCTCTGCTCATGCCATCGTTTTCCCTGCTGGGATGGAGTCTCCCCTCGAGTCCATAAGCCATTCCTCCACAAGCTGCTATTGTTTGGGTTCTTCCTGTGCAGCAACTAGAAAACTGACCACAACACTGTCAAAAAAATATTAAAATAGGCTCCAAGGTGTAACAGTTAAGGTAGGATTCTACAAATACACACATACACAGACCTATTATGTCAACCAAAAAACATAACATATAATTAAAGTAGCTCTGAAAACTGTTATAGGATTTGAAAATGGTGAAATTCCCTTGTGTACATGCCTGGCTGGCATTTGGTCAAGTTCAAATGTAGGTGGAGAAACTTTATTGGCTAGGGATCAAGGAGGAGATCAAAGACTCGGAAAGATCCTGAGGTAGACAAAACAGCCCAAAGAAACTTAGGATGAAGACATGAAGAGTTTCCATATGAATGTGCTTGGAGTGCCTTCTAGTCCCACCAGGGCAGGTGGGCATCCATATTCTTTTGTTCCCATTCCCGCCCCCCTGCATGTAAAAGAAGACCACTTTTCCTTAATCTTTATCAAAACCGAACAGTGTATTGGAAGATAATTCCAAGATGTTATTCTGGTAATGATTTAAACTATTTAGGAGAAAGTATCCATTTTGTTCCTCGGGGTGCATCTCCTATCAAAGAACTCAAGCAAACTAAAGATCCATGGTAAAAATAAATTGTTTGCCCACTAAATAATGTAACTTATTATGGACAATAAATATATATTTAAAAAATTAAAAATAAATGTACTGAAACTTACTAGAAGAAAACTTAAGTAAACAGTTATTGAACCATGATGTAAAGTAACTTTTATGAATGCATGTAGAAAGGTGACTCCTCAAAGAAAAATATATATGAACTTCAAGCAAGTGCCTTTCACCACTGAGCTATTTTCCTGTTTGCTTGTTTATTTATTATTGTGGTTATGGGTCCCTGTATGCTAGGTAAGTACTCTACCACTGAGCCACATCCTCAGCTCCTTTAAATATAAATTTTGAAAGTCACTGAGAACGTAACAGGAATCGCCTGAAACTACCTTTAAAATAGGGAAGAGAAAGAAACCTTCCTTATCTGCTTTAGAGGATATGCTTTCTGTACTAATTTTCCATGAAAACCCCATTTGAGAAATGCTAGATGGCACATTAATATATCTTAGAAGCTTTAAAGCTTCACACAGATATCAGACACCATTCCCTGTATCTCACAATTCAAGGGAGGAACAGACTCATAACTGCCAAAGCTGCTTTTTCCCTGAAGATATTTACATAAATTTTCAAACTCAGGCTAAAGACAGGCAGCGTCAAGTTATAAGACAGAAAAGAAATAGGAACTTGATTTTACATACGGACTGGAATCACACAGAAGAGAGTTTATGACTATAACATAATCAAACTGGAAAACCAATTTTTGCAAAGCAAGAAAGAAAATAAGGAAGGAAGGAAGAAAAAAGTCCTGAAAGTTAACCTCAACAAAGTAAATATAAGAACAGAAAAAAAAAACCCTCAGAACCTAGGAAAGAAGAAATGATAGTCGCAACAGAAGAGAATACACACAGAGAAAACTACAACAGATGAAATACCAAAGAAAACCAAATTTAATGAGTTATAATAAAACAAATCAGGGGGATACTTATGAAAAAGAAGATACAAATAAGTAATATCAGAATAAAATGTGGATCATCATCCTTGATACTACAGACATTAAAATAATATGAGGCTACTTAATTTTTAGGGCAATAAATTTGTACTATTAAAAGGTTGACATTTGTTTGAAAACTCTATCAAAACACAACAGAAATTATAGAAAAAGGAAGATTCTGAATTTTCCCATAAGCCTTAAAAACAAAATCAATAAGTTTTGTTTTGTTTTGATTTGATTTGATTTTTGGAGGCAATATCTCACTCTAGCCCAGGCTGACATGGAACACACTCTGTAGTCTAAGTCTGGCCTCAAAATCATGGGAGTCCTCCTACCTCTGTCTACTACAGTGTGCTAGAATTAAAGGCCCAGCTGTTTTTGTCTTTTTAATAAACATATATGAAAATTAAAACAGGAAACAGAAAATAGCATTGACAACCTTTAGTTTCGCATGGATCCACTGAAAAGCTTTCCCAAACGTTAATATATAAATCAATTTGCTTTTACACAATTTTATCAGAAATTTAAAATGTGATAATATATCCAGATCATTTTAGAAAATCATTATAGTCTTGAAGCCAGAATCCTATAAGGAAATAAATGAAAATTGCTTGCCATTTTTATTTACGAATATACACACAAAATCTTTTAAAAAGTAGAAAATAATCTGAAATTTGACAAGATAGCAAAAGCATAACACACCTTTCCAAACTGACTATAAGAATACAGTTTAGGGCCTGGAGAGATGGCTCAATGGTTCATGACACTCGCTTGCAAAGCCTGACTGCCCAGGTTCAATACCCCAGTATCCACAGTAGCAACAGACCATAGCACATCCATTCATTCTTATTCTCTCATTCTCCCTCTCTCCTTCCTTCCCTCCCTCTCTCTTTCTCTCAAGTAAATAAATATCAAAATACATGTTGGATTTTTTAAAAATTAAAAAAATAGTTTAAAACATATTAGAAAAATCATTAATTATTTAATTGAAGGAAAAATTATGTTATATCGGTCAATATGATTTAAAAGTGGCAAACTTAAAAACTCATCATAAATTATTAAGGAAAAACATTAGGAAAAGAGGAGTAGAAGCTGGTTCCTTAATCTGATAAAAGACCTTCAGGAACCCTCACATAGTTATGACTAATTGTAAAAGTGTTTGCTTTTCAAGTATGGACAAGAAGAGAATATGGAACCATACTGTTGCAGTCAGCTTTCTAGTTGCTGCGCAGAAAGAACCCAAGCAAAAGCGGCTTGTGGAGGAGGAATGGGTTTATTTGGCTTATGGACTCAAGGGGAGACTCCATCCTGGCAGGGAAAACGATGGCATGAGCAGAGGGCTGGACATCACCTCCGCCACAGCACTGCAAACAGCGGCAGGAAGGTGTGCCAAACTCTGGCAAGGGGAAGCTGGCTGATAACCCCATAAACCTGCCCCCAACAACACAGCTCCAGCAAGGTTGTAAAACCCAAACTGCCTTCATCTGAGGATGGATCAATCAGAACACATTCATTTGTTTGTGAGGGACACCTGGATCAAACCATAACACATACAGTCTTAAACAGTTTACCAACGGAAAATAAAAGAAATGACTAGAAGGGTAACAGCTCACTGTTCTTTATTGATATGTAAAGAATTTCCAGAATCTGATTGTTATTTGATTTATGAGAAAGATTTTTGAAATTGCTAGATTCAAAACACATAATAATGTTTTTTTTTTCTTGAAACACCTTGCTATGTAGCCAAGGCTGACCTTGAACTTGTACTCTTCTTTTTTTTTTTTTTTGGATTTACCAAGAAAAATAATCAAACTTTGGCAAAGAAAGGAAGAACCTATCTTCTTCCCAAAATTTTTATTTTTTAATTTACATGTAGTTATTTTATTTAGATGTATGTGGTTATTTTATTGCATGTATGTAGTTATTTTATTAAATTACATTTTATATATAGACACATTATAGATTAGCTAAATCTGGCCAATTAACCTGCGTATGGTGTCCCATAGTTATCATTTAGTGGTGAGAACATTTAATATTCACTCTTTTAACCTGTTTCAACAATACAAGAGCAGCTTACTTGGAGGGTCAGGTGTTCCTAACATGTGACATTAGACACACTTGGAGAGCTTTGTTTGTTTGTTTGTTTGTTTGATTGATTGATTGATCATTTGTTTGATTATTTGTTTGTTTGCTTGTATTTACAGAGCACTATGATGCCCTTTTTTTGTGCCATCTCTTGGGAGTGACTCTGGGAGACTTTGCTGAACCAACGTAGCATAGTAGTTTTGTTATTTTTCAGAATCCTATTTTGCTACACCAATTAAGTTTCTTTTCCTCCTGAGCATCTAAGAGTGCAAAGAATCTCTTGAGCACATCATGCTAAAGGACCACAGACTCCCCTATTGTCACTAATGTGCTGCCCTGTCATGAGTGCTCTGTGGAATTCTCGTTTGCTATTAAGTTCTAGGGTACGCCCCCACTCCAAGCAAGAAATGGAATAAATTTCTTGCAGGTGTGTATCTGCACCTTTGCAGCCCCTATTAATGATTACTATGCAATCCACCATATTCAAAGATTTCCACCCAACCTTCACTGCCTTCCCCCATGCTTCATTCAGCTACCAAATACTTCTCTAGGGCATCTACACACAGTAGAGATTAACAGGTTTTCACATTGAGAGCCATGTATCTCAAAAGCATGGAGCTTTGCCTGTTGTGATGGTTAAGTTTTGATGTCAACTTGACCTTTCAAGTAATCTTGGGTGGGTCTCTGAGGATGTCTATAGGAAGGCAGCCTCTCAGCAAGGGGCAGGATGTAAAGACGCTCAAAGAAGCTACAACTAAACATCCTTTCCTGTGTGGGCAGTGCAGGAAGGAAATTCCAAAGACTCAGGAAGCCATTAGGTCTGAGAAAGGGTTGTAAGACCCCACCATAAGGCTAGACAAAGGGGAAGAAATTCTCTCCTGCCTGTTTGCTGTTCTGTGTGTGGTGTTGGTAATGGGTTTTTCTCTCTGCTCGGACCTGTGTAAGAGGACCAGCCTCTTTTGCTGTTACAGAACTTCTCCTCAACATGTAGTTTCAATAAATCCTTTCCTCCCCGAAATTGTGCCTGGTTTGAAGATTCATCCCAGCAGCTTGTGGCTGACTACAACACCTGTATAATTATAATATAACATACCAGAAATATTTCCCAATCTAGAAATATATCCTACTTTTCTCCATCTCAGTGGCCAAGACAGTGAACCAAAGTAAGTCCAAAATGTCTAGAACAGAAACTACTAGTCATATTTTCAAACATCAATGACTGTTCTTCTCTTTTCACCAGGTGGCTTAGTTTAACATATGCTGTACTTTACAGGCACTGAGAATCTGGGTAAGTTTCAGAAATAGAAACTCACAGTATATTTCAGAGGCTTATCTCTAATTATTTTATCACTTTCCTTCCAGACCTCTTTCAGAAGAATTCCCATGTCTATAAAATCAGGCAGAATGATCAGAAACCTCAGTCACTTGATTCACACTTATATATTCATTGTCAAATAAATTTATTTTTAAACTAATTTCAACTTATTCAATTTACAGCCATCACTGCTTGTCAGTAAGTGATAACATTTGGCTTTCACAAGTTCATGAAAATTGCACAGTTGTTAAATTTCAGAACAGTGGTTTAACACTGAAAAAAAACAGAGTAAGAGATGAAGATCTTATATGCTAAAAAAGACCTTTTATTTCATAATGGGACTTAATAACAGGACATTAAGAGTCTCATTAGGTAGACGGGGTTTGAGTGAGAATGGATTAAACGACCAAAGATGAAGCCTTCTTTCTTACATCTGAAAGATTCAATGACCAGCTCTAATACTCTGATATAAACTCCGTAAAGAGAGCAAGAGAATGTGGTAGATGAGGGAGGTCGAGACACAAACATAGAAAATACATCCCCTCCCCTCAGCAACCCGCCAGGATGTAGAAGTCCACTAAAACCTTAGAAGGATCTCCTTGGAGGCATTCTGCATGTCTCTCCAATTCTAGTCACACAGAACCCAAGGTTTGGATTTGAGAGAAGGGAAGTAGGACCTTTCCTCAAGCCCAATAGGAGGCCTTTGGAAAAGAAGGCAAGTTTTCTACTTTCCTTCTCTCCTCCAACACTGCTTCAGGGGGACCGATAACCAGCCTTTGTTTCCTCATGTTGACTGCCACACTTTCTGAAAAGTAAAACTATGCCTCCATATATATATATATATATATATATATATATATATATATATATATATATATATATATATATATATATATATATATATATATATATATATATATATATATATACACATTAAAAAACACCTTTGCTCATCCATGGAATTGTACCATTTCCCTTGAGGCAGTTGCTTTTAAAGCAAACTGGACAAACCATACTAGACTTAAGCATATGTTTTCCAAGTAGCTTTATTCCATTATGTAAAAAATTTAGTGCCATTCTGTAGTCCTAAATGACATCAGAAAACATTTTCACAATAGAGCTGTCAAAATATAATATGGCCTGCAATAAAACCTAATAGGTAAATAAAGCAACAAAGGCAACTTTCTTTTCAAAGGGGCAGTGCAAGTAATATTTTAACATGTACTTCTGATTCAAGATACTAATATCTTACTAAACACATTTATTTGTAGTGTGTATGTGTGATTTCCAGGCCAACATATGATTTGGGTTTGGTTGGATTGTCGTTAACATTGAAAGCAAGATCATAAATAAGGTCAAGACGCTCCAGTAGAAGGAAAAGGGCTGAAGGAGAATTACAGGCCCTGCAGATCTCTATTACTTTCTGTGAAATAGATCAAAATATAAGCACAGAACTGAGGGCCACAGCCGGCAGACTGTTATCAATTTTACTACATTGTGAGATTGAGCTTTAAGATGGGATTTTCCTTTGGTTTATTTTTCTGTTCAAGCTTCTGGAACTGCATAGTCAATGATATATCTTGCCTTGAGTTGCATTCTGCTTATGATTCCATGCAGCCTGATTCTTGAGGTAACTCTACATGATTTTTGCTTTGTTTGAGGCACATTAGTGCATCCATTCTGTACGAAGCAACAGGCAGCCAAAACATGGGATGGCTTTTTTTTTTCCTTCTGAAAGGTCGCATTGAATTTGAGTTTAATAAAACGAAAATAATTTGATTTTAAAGAATAATTTATTTTGGTATATTAGAAATATAGGAATGAAAATGTGTGCTTCTAGAATGCTATAAGATATTGGTAGAAGCCTCGTCCCTCTTTCTAATACAACTTCATAAAAAATTTAAAGGGTGATTCTTCATGAGAGTCAACAATGAGCCTTCTCTGGCCTCCATGTGAGCAAACATCCTGCTTGGAATTTCTGGGTTGTCAGCTACTACATCAATAAATTTCTAAAATCATTCTGATAATCATAGCTTCTGTCAGTGGGGCAAACTGACAAACCATCAATGACATATTCACACTAGAGTAGCACCCCACCCCACCCCCACACAGAGCCAAATGCTAGGAAACACACCTGAGTAACAGCCTGCAAAGAATGCACTTGTCTTCATCTCGTTGATGAGTTGGATGCTGCAGAGATGTCTTTTTTTTTTTAAATTTAATCTTTATTGTCCATAATGAGTTACATTATTTAGTGGGCAAACCATGCGTTGTTATCCCGACTTCCCCAATTCCCCCCTCCCCATCCCTGATCAGTTGTATATCCTCCTCCGTGGGCTGTCTGTATTAGTCCTTGTGGCAAGGGATCCTGTATATCTTAGTCCTCATCCCGGTCTTCCTGGCCCAAGTCAGTTGTTACTGATGGGTGCTATGCCTCTGGACCGTCTCCCCCACCAGGGCTCTCTTTTATTTGAACTAGGAAGAACTGACACTGTGACTCGTGCAGCAAAATCTCACAGAATGAAACGAAATATTTATTTGCATGTTATTGTAATAGTTCCCTATGGAAACCTATATTCCTTTCCAACAACAAAAAAAGTTAGTCCTAGTAACATGGCATCACTAGCTTTCCTGGGGAACAGTTAGACCAAGGCTCTAGACAAACCACATGTTAACTGAAGTATTAATTTTCTCAAGACCATGAATTACCTGAAAATGTTACTGTGCATATGAACTACATTATCTTGTCTCATATATGTGTTATTTCCTTGGACTTCAGTAATTTTTTGCCACTAGGAACTTTAATCATATTCACATAGATAGGTTCAGATAGCCATATACCTTATCCATCTGAGACTGCTATCATAACTAAAAACTGGGTGTTATATAATCCATGGCATGGTAGAGCTGGATTATATAACACCCCTAGGCCCATCCTCAGCAACACATCTCCCCTAGCAAGGGTCCACCTTCCAAAGTGTCACCAGCTATAAATTGAGTATGAGACTTAATCACAAGCTCATGAGGTTGTGTGAGAAGTTTCACCTTCACACACCTGGCTAGATTTGGCTGAGGGATACACAGCTTCTTAATTACTGGTGTCAACTCTCAGATCACATATACATACTTGTCTATGTATATTTGCATGTAAGTTCCAGAATGACAACAAAGGATTAAAAAGACAAAGGGTTTCAAGAACTGATAGGCAATATGCTGGAGCAGCCGCTGCTCTTGTTGGCTGTAGGGTCCCACTGTAGGGTCAGAGTGGAGCTGCAGGAGCCAGAAGTATGGGGCAGGACCAGGTCCAGTCAGATGGAGAGCTGGTCCAGGCAGGCAAATAGGCAGACAGCAATTGCACAAACCACATCAGTAGCAGGGACCTAGCCAAGCTGAAGCCTCTGGAATAGTCAAGACTTCCTTGACACACACACTGGTGGTAATGACAGGTTGGTGGGGGTCATCACAAGCTGTCCTCTTCTTTATGGGATCCGGATGAGGGAGCTACACACTTTCCTCTATCTGGTGTGTTCAGTAAGTTCCTAGGCCTGGTTTTACTGATATGATTTTAATATCCATTGTGCCCCTACATCCCTAATTCACTCCAATCAAATTAGAGGATGGCACCTTTCTTCCAGGAATAAGCCATTTATCAGTCTGTGCCTTGTGGCCAGAAAGTCTAGTTAGTTCACGTGTCTACCCAGGGACAGAGTTACCCACCACTCTCAAAATGAAGTCAAAAGCCATTTGCAAAATGAAGTCTCCAGGAAAGGCCTATTCTGAATAGCCACTATTTTACACAAACACATGGAATGACTTAGAGAAGGGCACAGCCTGATCTCAACAGAAATTACAGAGATAACACAGTCAGAAAAAGTGATGGGAAGATAAGGCCCTAGGCCAGGGCAGACCAGCAGAAGGAAGGGAAGAAGAGAGAGAAAGAGACGGAGGAAGCAAAAGAAGGCCTACAGATGCCTCCCAATGACGGTCCAGTCCTGTCTTCCAGGGTCTTATATTGTATTCTACCTAAGGTCCATATGTGGAATATTCTCCTTCCCAATCTTTCCAGTATGCATCCTTCTTAAAGAGGAATTCATGAGGGATTTCTAACAAAGGAAGGTGTGGTGACCATGATTTGGTCTTTGCTACACTTTTGATGTTCTGACAGAGGGATCTTGTGAACTGAGGGGCTGCTCCTCCTTCAGCTACCCCCAGTAAGGAGATGACTTTCCTGGGGCGCACCTTTGACACCAACACAGATCCATGATGTGAAGCACCTCTCTGTCTCACTCCCTCTCTGTACCCCATTCCCTGCTCTCATCACCCCAGGGCAGAGTAATACAACAACGCTCAGAACCCAGACAAACTATTCAAGCTCTTCAAATCTAAACCTGTTTGCTAAGCTGAATCTCTCCTTTCTGACAGAAGACTTCAGCTCCCTCATTCACTAGTTATATTCTCTGCCCACTCCTCTCTCTCCTGCCCCCTCCCGCACACACACCTCCCCGGCCCATGAGCCCTTCATGGAGGGGCATGCATGCTGTTTCTAGGGAATCATAGGTACAATAAAACTTTCTTCGTGACAATCACTTCTGTGTCTATCTTACCACACCTAATTTAAACAAGTCCCACATACCATTAACACAAGTGGGTAAACAACAGCACATATCTGAAAGCAGCAGGTAGCTGAGGCAGAGATTACGCTGTCAGAGACTGAATGCATGGCTGTGAAAACCAGAAGATGCCCTGGGGCAGGATGGCATTTCAGATGTGTGTGGAAAGACAGCAGAATTTGGACATGAGGGCTGGAGAGATGGCTCAGTGGTTAGGTGCACAGGGAGCGATTGAGGGGACCTACAACGGCTTGAGTGCAAATTTCAGATCCCACACAAAGCAGCTGGCATGACCGTGTGCTCCTGTAATCCAAGTCACTCAGGGGAACAGAGACCCTGGGATCTTTGGAACCCCAAAAGTTCTAGAATTAGTAAATAGAGGTTCTGGCTCAAAGTGGGACCAGGCAGAAGCAGGATGAAATGGATCACAGGTTCTACGCCAGCTTCTGCAGAAGAATGGAGGACACATATGTATACATGCATCACACCGCCACACTACATTTCACACACCAGAAAAAATAAAACATTTTAAAGCAAAACAGAAGAATTTGTACATGGAGGGGTGCAGAGCAGAGGGAACAGGTTGATCGTGGAAGGATGGAGGCCTCACTGAAGCCAGGCCTTGAGGAAAAGTTGAGGCTGACTTCAGGTTTCCGTGAAGTACTAGCCCTGTATATTAGCTTAAATAATTAGAGATGGGCTCCAACAAAATGTTACTACAATGAACCTCATCAAAACCTAACTGTGTCATTGACTCGCCATGTACTCACTAAGCTGGTGAACGTTGGAGGCTGGCAGGAGAGAATGTTGGTATAGATAACGGAATGATGATGGTTCAGCTACCAGACAGTTTGCTTTGATGGTCCTAACACCATTTCCAGGAATAAAGGTTTTCATCACTGTGTGACAAATGTGTAATGGGTTTTTGAGGTTTCATTTTCAAAAATTAATAATACATATGCCATGAAACATTATGCTCAGAGGCATGTTTTCAGAAGTTTCCAGTGTAACATCTTAAGGAAATCATCCTAAGATGAAATCATAGAATTTCACAATATATGATCTAGGAGCATGGCATAGGAAATAGATTTTAACTGAAACGTATGAGAAGACAACAAAAATTGGGGAGTAGTCAGTGCTTTTGTTCTATCAATTTTTAAATTACTTCAGTGATATTCTTTTACCAGGGGATGATGGCATATCTGTTTAAAGATGTTTGTGAGGGATTGAGAGGTTAAAAAAATAACACACAAACAACAGTCACAAGTCAGCAAAGAAAAACTACTATCTCACTAAACCTCATTCAAAAAGCCCTGTGAACACAGTCTATGACTATATGCTAATTCAGAGAACAATTTAACACCAGCAGGAGCTGGGCTTCCAAGGCAGACTTTTTCATGAATTCATTGACCTAATGGACAAAAAAATGATGACTGTAATTTACTTTATAATATTTTTTTTTACTTTCTCTTGAAAGATTAGTTTTTGGTTAGCATACAAAAAATTGTTGCATCCCATAATTTTTTTATTATAGTCACATGACCTTAGTTTGGTTTGTAGCACAATCTTCAGAAAGCTTCTGCCTGATCTCTTCTTTGTGACAAGGACCAAGTGGGAAGGTCAAATCACTTGCTCTTTGGATTTTCTGTTTTATGTACATACAACCAATGAAGAAATGATCACACTGATTACATACTAAATATGAATTTTCAGACTGTCATGCACCTAAACACATGCAAACAAATACAGATTGCTCAACCCCAGGAGATTTAACATGTGCAGAAATGCATATTGGGACAAAGATGATAGAAGAAACTAAGCAGTTTGAGATTTTTCTGATCATCAAACCCAAATATTTTCCATTCTTTTATTCAACTGTCATCAGCTTCCTCAAGCAAAATAGTTTTACAATTGATTGAACATCAAGAAGGACAGCTTCTGTGATTTCCATTGCTGATACAATGATGCCATGGAAGATTTGTAAATTGATCACAATGTGAAATTTGTTTTCTATGTCAAATCAGCAGGAAATAGTGTAATAGTGTGCATGAGTGTGTGTGTGTGTGTGTGTGTGTGTGTGTGTGTGTGTGTGTGTACAGGATGGGTTTGGGCTTACAGCATTCAATACAGTATCCACTGATGAGCTACAGGTTCTCAGGTATGCAAAATTAATCAGAATTACCAAAGTGCTGGAGAAACAAAAGAAACATGAACTTTCCTCCCAGAGGACAGAATGCAGACAGTAATGGTTAGAAACCAACAACCTTCCTTGAATGTCAACTGACTAATGCATGGTTCCGAAAATTGGGATCACAGGAATTCTACTTGTAGATGACAACATGAGTGAGAAGACGAGGTAAAGATATTGAGCTCAGTCATGAAACAGATACCGGAGGAGCTGAAGGTCCAACTCCACAGTCCTCCAATTTATGTGCTGTGTTCAAGGGCAGTAAAGACATGCATTTCCAAAGGGTAAAGAATATTCCACCAATGGCAAGAAAAATAAATGATGGGTTTGAGGCATTGGTCCTCCTCACAGAAGTTTGTTACGATATACAAAATGAACAGTTTTGTTGCTGCTATTGGTTTTCCTTCTTTTAACATCCAGAAAGACCAAGAAAGGGATCCAGGTCCAAACATGAAACCAAAGGAGAATGAACCATCTCTCCCACATATAAAGTTGAAGCCATAAATAGAACACTAGGGATACAGTGTTTCTGAAGCATTTAATTCTGCTCTTCCCATGGTTCCCGTGGCCAAGCAAACATTAAGGAGTTTTGATTGATTGTTAGGATGACAAGCTTTGGCACAAAGGGCTCTTCTTTCACTTTCTGGCTTAGGCTTCAGTAGACATAAGACCGTGGCCAAATCCTTCAACCTCTCTGCATCTCCCTGCTGTAAAATTTGAAGGGAAACACAACTCAAAGGAAAATGGTGAGTATCTAATGAGATAATGCATGTGAAACACCTGATATTTTAGTACGTATTTTTTAAAAACTGAACTGGCTGCTATTCTTCTGGCTAAGCCTGAAGGCAGGCTCCAGCCATGGTGAACATAGAGCCGGGCAACCATTCTGTGCCCTCCCTCCAGAACTGGCCAAAACCTTGTTACCCCCTGCTGCTCTCACTGGACACAGATCATGGAAAATAGGGAACCTCCAAGCCCAAATAGTAAATGACTAAAAGAAACACAAATAGAGTAGGGGACAGGAGAGACAGTTCAGTGGGTAAGATTTGCCACAGAAACATGTAAAGAAGCCATCATGGCTACAAATGCTTGTAACCGCAGTGCTGAGGAGAGCAGAGAGACGGGGGATTTGCAGAGACTCCCTACTCAGCCAATGTAACCCCAAAGTGGTAGGAGTTCCAGGTGTAGTAAGATTCCTGGCCTCAATGAAGTAAGGCAGAAGTGAGATAGACTTCACCTGTCATCCTCTGGTGCCCACATGTACACACACTTTCACACTCATGCAAGCACGCAAACGTGCACACATGTGCACCACACCCCACGCAAAATAAAAGGGAGAACAGAAGTGGCTCTAAGGGGTTCAGCTCAGCAAGGAGAAAATGGCCCCCTCTCCAAGCCCGTGTGGAAGGTTTTCATTTGATAAGCTCTCCCCATGTGTGAATCCTTTGTCCACCAATACATTGGAATGTGTTCAGCTGCATTGCCAGGGCCTCCTCCCTCCAGCCTCATGAGGGAGGACGCACTGAAAAACCATAGAGGTTGTCTGTGGGAATTCCAACCCAGTGATTTACTTCAGGACCAAATTCAAAACGATTACCAGACTCCTTCATTATCATCTAATATGAATCTCTTTCATTAACTAATTTAAAATTATGCATAATTCATCAATGGATCGTTCATTTGTAGTTCAGCCTGTGTTTCCCTACATGTGGTCTCTATATTAGTTTAGCTTCACAATTTTTATCATGTCAAATGATTGAGACATTCACTTCTTTATCAGTGCAAACAGGAGGGCTCTTTGTTTTTTTGAATAACTGGGTCACTAATCTCCCTATGTAACATGGTAA
Organism: Zapus hudsonius; assembly: GCA_004024765.1. Classification (NCBI taxonomy): domain Eukaryota; kingdom Metazoa; phylum Chordata; class Mammalia; order Rodentia; family Dipodidae; genus Zapus; species Zapus hudsonius. Next base: position 34,136 of record PVHP010016587.1, read on the forward strand.
TACTTCATATATTTTATTTTCAAAATCCTTTCCTATATATTGTCATTTTCTCGTCCAATAATCATATCTTTATCAACCTAGTAATATTATTTCATTGAATTTAAAAAACAAGAAATGCATAAAGCCAAAAGTCTGAGCAAATTCTTCATATGAAATATGGTAATAGGTTTAAATATAAACTTCAAATCTCTTGCTCTAACTCATGCAGTTTTCTAAACAAAGATCCAATTTGTGTTTTTCCTTCCAATAACTCTATATTTCCTTCAACTGTATTTTTTTGCTTTTCTTTTAAATCCTATCTCTCTTTTAAAGCTAATTTTGCCTCTACCTCTGGTGGCCTAGTACTGTTGTTGAATGACCCAGAACAGGAGGGGAAGCATAATCTCAAATCACACAGATAGGATTCCAGCACAAAGGAGCCCCCAAAGGACCAGCATCTTTAAACTGTTCCATGGAGCTCAGATAACTTGGGCTGCATCTTCAGTCTGGCTGGTTATTAACAAGGCAATCTGATCAAGCAAGGCCAATTACAAGGAACACCTAGATTCTCAACTTGAACTCAGGGCTCTATAGGGAACCAGAAAGAAATGGCCATTTGGGTACAAAATTACAATTGAGAAATTTTCCATTGTTAGCCAAGCTTCCAAAAACTTTGAATTCCCTACTTCTATAGTCAGTCACATGCTACTGGGATGAACCTCCAAACACAGTTGGCACAGTTATGGGAGGAAAGGATTTATTGAAGCTACAGATCCAGGGGAAGTTCCATAATAGTGAAAGAGGCTGGTCCTCTTTCACAGGTCCAAGCAGAGAGAGAAACCCATCACCAACATCACACATCCAACAGCAAACAGGAAGGGAAGAAGAGAGAGACCCCCCTCCTTTATATAGCCTTAGGATGGGGTCTTGCAGCCCTTTCCCAGACTTGTTTGCTTCCTGAGTTTCTGGAATTTCCTTCCTGCAAATGTTATGAAAGACAAATTGAGAAGATAATACAGTAACCATGAGCTGTCAAAGGGCTTTGTGCCTAAGAGTGAACAGGTAGGGAACATTCTACCAGTTCTCTAATCCAAGACACAAGGATGCTCATAATATAATTAATGCTATGTGTAATTATTTCATGAGAGCAGAGTTATAGAAGATACGCAATCATTTATTATAAAGACTTGGTGTAGTACTTACCTTCACATTGCTGGGACAAAACACCAGACCAAAAGCAGCTGATGGGAAGAAAGGATTTTATTTTGACTTACATTCTCTAGGGGAAGTTTCATGATGACAGGGGAAAGCCTGGCAGGAGCATCAGGGGCTGAACATCACCTCCTTGCCACAGCAGGTGGACAACAGCAGCAGGAAAGTGAGCCAAACTCTGACAAGGAGGAGCTGGTTGTAACACCCCTAGCCTGTTCCCAACAACACACCTCCTCCAACAAGGCTCCACC
>PVHP010016588.1:0-35680 GCA_004024765.1 Zapus hudsonius
AAAAAACAGTAATTTAGCAGGCAAGGGCAATTGTATCATGGAAGGAAGATTGTCTTTCAATTGGCATAGTAAGATTTCTGCTAAGCTGGGCGCTGAAGGCCTGGCAGGGATCAGGATTGGAGAAGACCCAGTCTGAAGCTTCAAGATGGGGTTTTAGAGAAGCCTGAGTAAAGTTTGGTCATTATGTATTCATTCTTTAAAACAGACTTGTGAGATAGCTGCTGCAAGACATGATAGATTGATGGCTGTATTTTATGTATTACCCATTAAAGTGCTTACATTTTTATTTATCTATAAATTACATTTATATTCTTTGCAGCTTTTAGATTACCCTTGGAACCTCTTTTGTCTATGGCAACGTTTCTGGGTAGTTTATTTGAAAATTTACAGGACACACAGACTGCTCACTTGTTATCCATTAATCTGAACCTTTTAAAGACTAAAGTGGCCACGGGAACTCTGAAATATTTATGTACAGTTAAGTGTCACATAATAATGAGGACCCATTCTGAGAAATGTTTCATTAGATGATTTTGTTGTTGTTGTACAAACATTGTAGATTACCCTTATACAGTCCTAGATGGTCGGGGTCAATCAACAAATGTACTAAAGAGACACAGTAAACCTGGGAAAGATGAAGCTGCTTCTGACCATGTGGAATGTTTCATAGTAAACTGCTTTAAAAAGAGTACCAAGAGAAAACTCTAACAGCAAACAGTATAGAATAATTAATATGATGCTGATGACCTCTGGGTATTTCCAAGTTCATGTCTTCTTATTCAAAGAATTAAAGAAACTTGTACACAAGTAGTGAAGCAGCAGGAAACTTTGTTAGGAACAAAACATAAGAAATTGTTTGAATATACTCCCAAGATGAGCAGTGGATCACTTGTGAGGGAAAGTAAAGAAGAGCCTGGTTATTGCCCGTGTGCAATAGTCTACAGGAAGGGATTCAATTGGTGGTTCTCCATTTTGATTGATAGACATGAAATTATACCATATTTTCTCTACTTTTTCATGCCCCTTCCCATGAATTCTCCTATTTAATCATATGTACATTCACTTATGTATTGATATAAGATATCAAATAGGGATTTCCCCCTCAATGTTCTGTTAGAGGACAGTTTGTATTATTGGTCATTCACCCAAATCTACTCCAGGCTCAATGGCCTTCTTCTCTTTAAACACAAGATCCATCTAAGAATATATTTGAATAGAAACAGATCACAAGTAATGGTTGATAAGGAAGAAGAAACCTATTTCACCATGTGTGGTGGGATGTACTTGCAGCTTGCTGTATGTTGGGGTCAAGTTCCCAACAGGTTGCTCAGTGCATTGTGAGGAAAGGGTTATGTTTACTGCTCCATCTAAGCAGTGTCCTATGTTGGGAAACCATTTTTGTTTGCCTGCCTCAACTACATAAACCAGTAACATGGTCATACATTATGTGTATAATGGCCTGTGCTATACTCTATATCACCAGCAGTGTGGTAGATTTGTTTATACCAGCATCACAGAAATGAAACATTCAGATCTTTTATAATATTAGGGGACCATCATTGTATATATGGTCTGTCATTGACTGAAACATTGCTGTGTTATATGCATGACCATAGTACGAATGAATTCAACAGATATTATATTTCAGGTCTGTGTTAGACCCTATCTCTCACTTAAGAGAATGAAATTTGGCTCCATACATATTTACAAGGTTAATATTATAAAACATTAGAAAGTTCCAGGCGTGGTGGTGTACATCTTTATCCCAGCACTCTGGAGGCAGAGGTAGGAGGATTGCTCTGAGTTCGAGGCCACCCTGAGACTACATAGTGAAATACAGATCAGCCTGGGTTAGAGCGAGATCCAACTTGAAAAAACAAAAAAAAAATGCACACTAGAAAGTGATAGAGATCCCCATCCTATTGGACCTGGACTTGGATAATGCATTAATAACAGTAGGTCTACACAAAGCTCATACAATGATAACATAGCATGTGAGTTTACCCATTTCTAGTCTATATTTTTTTCTGATTTCCCATTTCACTGTTTTTCTTGTGTGTGTGTAAGCTTTGAGGGCAAACTTTAATAGAGATGTCTTCTGAAAGTTATTGAGTTACAAACTACACAGAAATAAATGTGGAATGATGAACCAAACTACAATTCAGACCCCCTACTCCCAATACAAATTTCAACCTATTCTATCTTGATTGGGAAAATGTCTACAGATTTATAACTTTTTCCCAATAGAAGGAAAAACTAATTTCAGTGTTTGTGCAAAATTGGGAAAGAGAACAAAAGAGATTATCTCTACAGTTGTGACTAATTTCTAAACTTGATAATCACATTTCTCAATCATCAAGCAAAAGAGAAAGGAAAGGAAGGAAAGAAGGGAGACAGAAGGAGGCAGGGGAAGAGGGATATAGGGAAGAAAAGACTCTCTCACATTTTTGTCCTTGCTTCTTTCCCCCCTTGGGAAATTTGGAAGCACATTGTTTTATTGGCACTCAGAAGGGTGCATGCTTTTGCTAGAAATGTCTATACTGAATATCCACAATGAACTGTTATAGACTCCAGTATCCTTTTCAATACAGACTATATTCACACAAACCAAAGCAATAGAAACCTTTTAAATCAAGCTTTTATACTGTAACAAAAGTGTTTGGTCTCTTGATTCCTGAATCCATTAATGCCCTTGAAATATCACCCAGTCACACTGTGCTGGGCATCAGGCAGCCCCCCTTTTAGAAGGTACTCTCTAAGCTCTTGATGTTTCCCATCTGGTGACACTGAATTACAAGGCTGCTCTTTCATTGATGTGCTGAATGCAGAGAGGGTTATCACAGCAGCCACAGACAGCGTGGCACAGCTGCCCGGGCTCTTTGTGGTGTTCTCTAAAAAGAATTTATTAATAATGTCAAAAGTTGGGCCAGGCTGTCCATCAGAGAAAGAACTCCCCTTGAGAGGTTAAGAATTGCTTTCTTAGAATCCAGTGGGAGCTATGGCAGATATGAGAAATAGGGAGCAGGGCATGCTTTAATATAAATATCAATGTGCCAATATAGACATTTATGAAAGAAACTAAGAGCATTATACTCACAGGGAATGGGTATGCTGAGAACCTCAGAGAGTAGAAGATTCATGGAACATTTTGGTTCTCTAATAATATATATATATATATATATATATATATACTTTTTATTTTTTATTTATTTGTTTTATTTATTTGAGAGTAGAGAGAGAAAGAGGCAGAGAGATACAGAAGACAGACAGACAGACAGAGACAGAGAGAATGGAGGGACTCCAGCCACTGCAAATTAACTCCACATGCATGCGCCACCTTGTGCATCTGGCTTCATATGGGAACTGGGGAATCAAATTCAGGTCCTTCTGCTTTGCAGGCAAGCATCTTAACCATTGATCCATCTTTCAGCCTCCGCCTCATTTTTATAATTATAATTACAGGGTACAAATAATATTAGTTACTACTAAAAATTAGTTGGAAAATTACTTTGTGATGGCATAAAAGCACATATTCAGAGTATGATCTGTTGTATCCATGTCCTGGTTTGGTATGTAATTACTTAGCTACATCAGTATGTATGTATATATATACATATACATATATATATATATATATATATATATATATATATATATATATATATATGTATATATGTATATATACATGCCAGGCTTTACCTCATCTCTTCATATGCAAAGGGGAACAATAAAAGTGCATAGTAAATACAGTATATACAATGGCTGTGCAGATTAATGAAGTTAAATTCAGTGATATCTGTAGGTGTAGAATAGGATCAGGATTATTTGAGTAGTTATGTTTCTTATATAAGTTACTCTGTTTATTCAAGTGATAAATTATTTTTCTGCTAAAATATTATTCTCATTTATATTCATAAAACTTCTACCAAATAATTTCATTGCTATTTTGTGATCTCATTGAAAATCTCATTTGACAAACATTTAAACAAATATTTAAAACTGCATTCCTTATTTCCTATTTATATGAATGAGCTCTTTGTTAGTGTGTGTAAAATTGTTGCAGTTTAGAGACTACAGTTTGATTCTTTACAGATGAACCTCATTTTCATTATGGTCTGTATAATTAATATTACCTAACACTTTAAAAATAATATTACTAATATTTCATCCAGTAGCATATGAGGAATGAAAACTAGAAAAAAGCATTCCACTTTAACATTCAAGTTGAGATTGATTATTAAGATTCAGATGTACCTTTGACAAAAGGCTGGTGGCCTGTGGCGGAGAGTTATTGTGGAGGCTTCTGGCACAGCAGCCAAATGAATAACTCACCATGTGGATGGAAGTTTATAGGGACATCACATATCAAGTATCCCAATCTTCATGACTTGTATTTAGAGCAGTTGATATAAATGCTAAGGATATGCATATATATACATATGTATATATATATATATCATGCATGCATATGTATGTATTACATTTCCATATGCCTATATTTTGAATTACTTTATACAAAGAAATAATGTGTTTGTGATACTGCAAAGCTCTATGTAGAAGACAGAATTATTGACATTTAAATTAGCATTTTCAAATTAGCACATTAACTAGGTAGCTTAATATTTATGCGGAGGCTTTCAGCAGAGAATGCACATTGAATTTTATATTTTGTGTTACTTTTTTTTCTTAATGAGTCAGGAAGGGATGAGCAATGTGACTCAATAAAACCTTAAACTTTTTAAAATATTTATTTTTTATTTAGTTGAGAGACAGACAGAAAGAGAATGAGCATGGGCACATTAGGGCCACCCGCCACTGCAAACAAACTCCAGATGCATGTGCTACTTTAATGCATCTGGCATTATGACAGGAATTGGGGAATCAAACCAGAGCCATCAGGCTTTCAGGCTTTGCAAAGCAAGCTCTTTTATTTGTTGAGCCATCTCTCCAGCCCGAGGACTTTTCACTTTTAAGTTGGCTATAGCTACTGACTAGGGTCAGGTTTCTAGTTTGCTAAATAGATAGTAAAATACTTTCAAAACCAGTAGGTATTATAGTAGATACTTATAGTAGATGAGAACATTTAGAATTGCAATATATGCTATATTTGCCAATAAATTGTGACACTTCAGTGATTTGTAAAGTTTATTTACCCATTAAAGTTGCAAGCACTATTTTCTTACTTTAAATTGATCTTGGAAATAAATACATCTACATGTTAAGAGTGTACCATCATATACATGCAGAATGAGTCCCATATAAAGAGTTTGAATATTGAGTTGTGAGTATAAAATCATTCCCCTTCCACTTTAGAAAAAATACAAAGAGCTTTGGCTATGCTGTCTGCCACAGGCTTCTAACTGTGTAGGTCATGGGCTCTATATGCTACCAAAAAGGTTGACCTGAGCTCAGATAGACACGAACAACTCCACAGGGTCACCAAGGCCACTTAACAGGGACACAGAATGCGTTCTTTGTGAGTCAGATACATTAATTCACTGACTTCACATACTATTTCAATTCAATTCAATTCAATTCAATTCAATTCAATTCAGCTGTACTAGGAGTAAATGAGTGGCATAGCATTTCACCTTTACTGCTCATCTCTGAGTCAAACTGAAATGTGTAAAGGGAAGGGATAATTTACAGCAGGGAAGTAAGGACACAGAGAAGAGCAGGATTGGGTGAGGCATCCTGAAGAAACAGCGCAGAGAACAGCGTGGACAGGGACAGTTACAAGTGATAGTTTTTCCCATGAAAACTATACCTTGATCTTAAATGGTGCAATGGTAACATTTTTTTTCAGGATAGGGTCTTGCTCTAGCCCAGACTGACTGGGAATTCACTATGTAGTCTCAGGGTGGCCTTGAACTCATGGCAATTCTCCTACCTCTGCCTCCTGAATGCTGGGACTAAAGGCATGCACCACCACACCAGTCTGGTAACAGAATTTTAATGTGAAAACATTTATGGTGAATGCTGTGCACTAAAGAAGAACCTATCGATTGTCTATATGCTATGCAACTTAATGTAGCTTAATAAGACTTTTGTTGAATTAGTCCATCCAAAGAGGAAAATGAACTTTCCACCGAGACTGCAATGGAGAGAAAAACAGATGGACTTCTCCAGATAAGAGATGGCTTTTCTGAGGAAGGCATTCAAAAAGATTAGTAAAGAGATAAATTTCTGTCCACAAAGATTCTAAAAGGAGTGTTTATCTGAGAATGGATAGAAGACCTTGAAAAGGCAAATTCTGCCTATAGCATTAAAAATTATGTTGACAAGGACCAGAGGTAAACATTTCTATAGGGATATAAGTAGTTCTTTAATGAATCAATCCTTTTTTAATATCTTTATTTTGAATAAGTATATACATTGTATGAACAAATCTTGTGAATGTGTCCCCATTTTCCTCTTCTCTGTTTCCTACTCACTGGTGTCCTTCCTCAGTGTGCATACTGGATCTGTCCATAGGTTAGGGGGTGATTAACTGCACCAGAGGTAGCCAGTTTTTCTTTTTTTTCTTCCCAGTTTGTGTGTTGCTACTGATGGGTGTGATGTCTCTGGATAAACTCCTCCACCATGTCTCTTACATTCTTTCTGCCCCCTCTTCTGCTCAGTTCCCTGAGTCATTGTGGGAGAGTTTTAAGTCTGGTTTATTGTTGATATCTTAAGTGTCTTTGGACCTCTCCTTTGGATTGTGTTGGATATTATTGGTATCTGTCTCCATTGACCTTTCATGAGTTATGTGACTGGCTGTGGTGATTGGTCTCCAGTTTTTCTCATGACTTTCTCAAAGGTTTTATTTGGGCCCTTTGTGATAGGCCAGGGGTAGTGGATTTCCTGCCAGAGTGTCAGCCATCACCCCATGTCTTCTTGAGGAATTAAGTTGTCCCTGGCTCTCTTACTGTCTTCTGAAAAATACAAACAGAATCTCCATGAGAGAGTGAAATCAATATAGGTTAAATGAGACAAACATTGTTAATTTGTCAAGATTCTAATGGGTGTATCCTCTCTGTAGCTTTCTGGTAATCGGATTTTCCCCTTGGAGCCAGAGTTCTTGGTCCCCATAGGATTTTGCCATGGATAGCAGTTCCAGTTAAGGGTTCCTTGTCACTAAGCGGGTCTCGTAGCCAATCAGTAAACTGTTGATTACCTTCGTAGGTTTAGCACCATTATTGCTCAGATGAATACTTCTTGACTTGCTGGTCTCTTTCATATAGCCATGTGTTCAGCATTCCTGTGACAACTGTCTATATTGTATATCAGTGGTCTCTGCTTTCTCCCAATATCATTGACCAATTTCCCCTGGCAGCTCATGCAACACCTTCCAGCGCTACACATGCTATTATCTGGGAGCTGGTTACCATTCTGGATCTAGCAGGAACGCTTTGGTATTGTTTGATGACACTCTGTGATTTTTTCAGCAATAGGGTCTTACCCTAGGCCTGGGGCAGGTATTCAAGAGCTTTGACTTAAGTCTGTCTCGTTTTGGGTTCCTTGTGGTTCTCTTTGATCAATAGCTCAGTGTGGGAAGGAATCAGTAACTGGGACAGGGAGAAGCAGGCCTAGCAATTTTTTTCTTGGGGGAAGGCTTCCTCCTGTACTATTCATGGCCCCTCTTACCATTTGGTTCCCACAGCTTCCTCAGGATCTTCTTGTATGAAAGTTGGGATTTTATGATGTCAATTCGTTAGTAGTTTAGTTTATTGTATGGGTCCCTCTGCCTCCTATTCCCCACATTCTTTGAATCAATCTTTTGATGTTTAGAAACTTATAAAATATGTGTATCTAAGGAAGGATTAAAAAAGAAAATCATGAATAAACATAAAATAGTACCAGGCCAAATATTTGAAGAAATACTGTATATATCTATCAGAGATAAGCAATCTTGATCCCACTGTTCCAGACTGAGGAAAATATTCTATCAGCAATCAGTTATGATACTTACTAATGTCTGAGGAGGGCTAATAAACCAAGTGCATAAGTACTTTCAGATAATATTGTAGTCAACAAGTCCTCATGAGCTCACAAAGACCACATCGTCCAACTTCAATATTTTTTTTTCCTTCCAAAGAATTACTAGTCCCAGGAACCATACAGTTATTCAAAGATAGCATAGTCTTCAAAAGTTTTTAGGTACATTAATGACAATTTACTGTTCACGGAGGTCCCTGAAGTCCCCATCTCCCCTACAATACAGGCTATTGACAATGTTTTTAGGTTCCCAACAGAGCTACATGGAAAAACTCCATTGCTAAAAATACCATATGCTTTGATTATGGGATGCTGAGAAATCTAGCTGGAATTGGGCTGGTAGCCTCCTCTATCCTAATTAACTGTCATAGTGCTGGAAAAGTGCCACTCATCCTGCTAGGTGAATAAATGCCATCAATAGTTTTAATCAGATATGGACTTTGGAAGCTACACACTAACCAGGCAGGCAAGATATGCCTACTGATGCATGAATGGCATGACTATTATTGGAGTTTTCAACTGTTCTCTAATTGGATTTGAGGCCTGATCCACAGAAGGGAATTCATGCCAGGTACTGAAAACCTAATCAAAAACTGCCAATATCATAGACCCTAGTTGGGACAGATTGTGTCAAGCAAATTACCCTTGTAATTTTTATGTTTCTATCTGTAGATTCATGCTGCTTTCTCTTGTGGTCAGAGAAGTTTCTGTTTTTAGATAACAATGACTACTGGTGAGACACAAATCTCACCAAAATGCTAAGAATCGGTATTTGCTGAGTGCTCAGCACTAAATGAAACAGCTTTACTACACCTTCCAAGGCACAGTGTACACCATGGAAAAGAGAGCGGAAAGAATGAGAGCCAGGAGATGGGGAGAACTGTCTTGAAATGCTGTCTTTCAGACATGAAATGGCCGTTGCCTTTATGACCTGCCTAATATTGATCCAATGGCATGTCATCGTGGATGAAGGAGGAAGGAAAAAACAAGATATCAAGATCAGAAGGGGACTAGCTGGAGAGAGGAAATATTTCAGTGGCAAGTTGATGAGGAAGAGGGGGCAGAAAAGGTAATGGGTGGGGATTATGATCCAAATCCATTATGTGTAGGTATGAAAATTATCAATTAAAATGTTTAATTTTTCTAATGGCAATATCAAAGTTGAAAAATGTTTCTGTTGACTTACATGATTAAAACCATAACATATATTTTCAAAAATCAACTTCCTAAGTATGGAATGTATAGTAAAATATGGAAAAAATAGAGGCTTCAATTGCAGTTTACATGGGACCCAGTGAAAGTGCTCTTACTCTCTCCAGTACTCTATAGGAATGTACAGTTGAGATTAATGGAACTATAAAGGGAGAAGTCCTCAACTAGAGAAACTTGCTCTTTCGTGGTGCAAGGTTTAAGATCAGCCTAAATAAACTAATGTCTTCACATAAGAAGACTGAAAATTATGTTGTAATAAAATGTTGAAACAGTTGGATACATTTTCTTTCAATGGACTGAGCATGATGATTGCATTCAAGCATGTAAAAAGTAATTTAATTTACTTACTGCTCATACTAAGTATAGAACTGACCAAGTACTTGGAGCAAAGAAAAAAAAAGTCTGTTCCACTCAACAAAGAATGGAAATGTCTTGGTAATGCCTGAAATTTAGAAAAGTCTCTGTAATTAAAAATTTACAGCTTTTGTATCTCTGCTAAAGCAGGGATGGTTTCTTCGACTTATATGGCTATGCAATCCTTCAAATATATCAAGGTCTGAAGTATGCAATCCTCCAAGTAATCTTTTCAGAAATAACTCTACACAAACAAATTAACTATCTAAGTAAGTAGTTATGGCCTAGGATCTATGATGTCACAAGAGTGTTACACATCAGTATAGCAAATTACCAATCTCTTCAGGCAGCAGGAGGGCCCAGTTCTCTATCTGGAAGTGTTGTACCCTTTGATACTTCATTCTCTTAGGAAAGGTTGGGGACGCTATCCTACTGTAGTTAGTGGTGCCAGAAATTTGAGCAGCCAAAATTGAAGCTATAATATATTCAGCAAGTTTAAAGAAAATCCAAACAAAAGTATAAAGTTTAGAACTGGTGCGGATAATAAAGCAGACAGATTTTGATATGTTCAGTGGGGGAAGAAAATCAAGATATGTTTTATGCATAACACTGGTTTTAATGCAAGATTTAGGTAAAGTTGGGAAAATAATAAAAGTTTTAGGAAAAGTGTGATCAGAGAAGAGAAGGTGTAATTTTGGTCCAGGCATAGACACTCAAACTAGACACATGTCTGGGGGCCTCAACAGTAACAAACATACAGAATCCAGTCAGCATCTATCAGAAAGAAGAAACAGCCAGGATTCTTGCCAGGCTCCTGAAACCCTTCTGACACCAAGTTAAAAAGAAGTTGACTTTCAAGGCTAGACCCATCCAAGAGGTAAACTTCAGCCCTTCTCTCTCTGGGTGAGAATGGATCAAACAGGACTCTCTCCACTCGATCCCCTATCTGATTACTTGCTTTGCTTCTCCTAGGGACTGAAGGAGCTCACCTTTTTGCTCCTCTGAGATATAGAGCTGTGCGAGGGAAAAGCATCTACTTGTCTTGACTTCTAATTTTGTGTGGTCCAAAACACATTGCTTTATGGAACTGATGTGCATGGTTAGTGGGGAGTAAAAGGATGTAGCTACTTGGGAAAACTGTATGCAGATCCTTAAGAAATCAACAAAATGGGGGTGAAGAAATGGCTTAGTGGTTAAGGAACTTGCCTGCAAAGCCCAAACCTGAGTTTGATGCCCCAGTACCCATGTAAGGCCAGATGAAAAAGTGCATCATGCATCTAGAGTTCATTTGCAATTGCATAGAGGCCCTGGCATCTGCCCATTTTCTTTCTCCTTCCCTCCTTCTATCCCTCCCTTCTTCCTTCCCTCCCTCTCTTTCTCTGGCTCTGTCTCTTTCTTTTTTCTCTCTCTTTTTCTTTCCTCCTCTCATTTTGCTTAGAAATAAATAAAAATATTATTAACATCAACAAAATTGTTAGTAGTCTCTTTGTAAATCACTTGTATAATGCATCTCTCTTTGGGGGTCCTAAGAGAATCTAGCTAATTCAGAAATGTGTATCTATGTTAACCTATACTGATCTCACTCTCCAATGGAGCTTTTATTTGTATCTTTCAGAACTGAACCAGAGAGCTGTGACTATTCCAACCCTTCCAATGAACCGCAGGCCAATAGCTGACATCCTGGCAAGAGATGAGCCACACCAGACTCACTGTGGAGGATCTCTATGAAACCCCACAGAGAATGGTGGTATGAACAAGAGACCCATAACCACAGCCAATAAGTCAACACAGGATAAGCCAGACAGACACCAACGTTTTTCAGCACAACCTAAAGCAGATGTACAGAGACCCCTAAGACCATAACAATAAAATAGCCTTAATACTCATCCACCATGACTCAGGGAACTGAGCGGAAGAGGGGGCAGAAAGATTGTAAGAACAATGGTGGGGGAGACCTCCCAGAGACATCGCCCCCCTCAGTAACATCACACTAAGGCAGGTGGAATCGGGCTGGCTCCTAGGGTATCCATAATCCTCTACTCCCATGGACTGATCCAGACTGTCCACTGAGGAGGATATCTAGCTGATTAGGGATAGGGAAGAGGGGCATTGGGGAAATGGGGATAACAACTCATTATGCGTTCATTAAATTTATCTCATTATGGATAATAAAAAATCAACCAAATTAAAATATAATACACAATTCCACTTATAAGTATATACACCAAAGATTTTAAAGTGGAGATACAAATAGTTTCACAATTCTGTTTCCAGTAGCATTAGTCATAATTATCAGAAGATAGAAACAATACAATTTTCATTGGCAAATGAATGGGCATAAAAGTACTATGTATATTCAATGGGATATTGTTCAGCCTTCAAAGTAACTCAAATATACATTACACCCTGGACAAACCTTGAAAGTATAATTCCAAATGAAATAAACCAAGTATAAAATGCAAATACTACAAAATTTAAATTGTTTGAGGAGTCTAGAGTAATTAAATTGATAGAGTCAAAAATTGAGAATGAATGATGGTTTTCAACAGCTGTGAGGAGAGAAAGGGGAAGCTGTTGTTAGTGGCTACACAGTTGTAGTTTGGATGGTTAAAAATTTTATGCAGATAAAATGGGCATGGTGCCACACACCTTCAATCCCAGCAGCACTCGGGAGGCAGAGGTAGGCAGATTACTGGGTTCTAGGCAATCCTGAGTCTACATAGTGAATGCCCAGACCTGGGCTGGAGTGAGATCCTACTTGAAAAAGCCAAAAAAGAACAGATAAATTTATAGTGGCGATGGGTTAAAAACAATGTGAGTGTACTTAATACCATGGAAATATATACTTAAAGTGATTAGAAAGGTAAAATTTATGGCACACATATTTGGATTATCAAAAACATGTTAGATTATATAGAATATGTTTCTTTAGAGAGTGGGATTTTCCTCATAGTGATTATAAGCAGAGTGACCCAGCAAATGTATGCACACATGCATTCATGCATACATACATTCATACACATATACATACATACACTTGTTTGCGAAGTAACATAGTTTGTGTTTGTGTTTACAGTTTGTGTGACTTTCGGCATTTTAGACCTTTTGTTCTCTTCAGGTACCTCATTAGCTATGGAAATTAGAATCGATTAAAACTCAATACCTGAATTAAAGAGAAGTTAGAACAATAAAATGACATGTATGAAATTGACTATAGTGGTATTGTGGTTTACCAAATAGTCACTAAATTTTAATTTCTATTGAACTCAAGGTAACAAACTTTTCTCCCAACTCCTCAGAATTTGTGATTCTAAGAGGAAGTAGGACCACCAAGAATAAGGATATTTATTTTGAGAGGTATGTAGGTGTCCTGGGTAGCCAGAGAAGAAGCAGGGCTCTGGAAACTATGCTCCAAGGTGGAGACAGGAAAGGTCTTCCTGGCAGGCTCTCTATGAGTTATTGGTGAATATCAGGAGTGAAGCAACTTGGGTAAGAAAGCAGGTAAGAAGACAGACAAGGCAGGGAGATAGGCCACCTTATGAAGAACAGGTAATGGGCCTGAAAAGATCAGCCTTCTTGTCTGAGTAGGAAGGCAGGTTTGGGGGTCAGATCACGGTGCAATGGAGGTGCTAAAATAAGCTCTTCCCTCTTCCCTCCACGCCATCATGCTGCTGAGCTCAGGTCTCTGAACTGTGCAGCTTTTGGACGATCTCCTCTCCAAGGCATTTCATTAAAAAAATTTTTTTTATCTTGTTGATGTGTGACTCTTAAAAAAGTAGAATTGACAGAAAAACAATCTCCCTTTTGCATGTCACACTTTTCTCTCATATCCCATGGATCATTTCATTCACCCAGACTGACTCAAATCTATTTATTGGACTCCAAGTGAGTGTCTGCTCTCTCTGTCTCTTCAGGAGTGATGGAGGAAATGGATTGCAGAGGTTGATATCTTATCTCATGAAAATACTCTTATACTCTCTCATCTGAACTTCATGTGGCCACTCTATTATTAAACCAGCACTCCTCTCTCCCTTTCCACCTGCTCTGTTCAAAAGAACTCTTATCTTTTTGCCCCCTCCTCCACTATGCTCTTCCCTTGGTACTAGGTGGAAGAAGTATGTTGATTTCTTCATTAGCCGTTGTGAACAAATCAATCATAAGAAGCTCAGGAACTTCACCCCTCACAAACATGCACAATATAACACAAACACTGCTTCAAGGACCCAGGCTTCCTGTTCTTGGTTACAGATAGGCAGACTGGTGACATTGAGGGTTCATACCAGGGGAAGGAATTATAGCAAGCCTGCTTTGACATTAGATTAGCCACCCATTCAAACTAACAGCCTGCAAACAGTGAACCACAAAGTCTCAGTTTATAGCCCAGGGCTCAGTAGATCCATGGCATCACTGAAGAAGACAAAGATATAGACCTGTTATGTGGGTTACACAGGCCTTAATCTACAGATGGCTCTCTACATCCCTGGCATCTGTTATCAATCAGCCACTGATTAAAAATATTAGGATAAAAGAAATTGCCAGAAAATTCCAGAACAAAAACCAAACTTCACTTTACTGCATGCCAGCACAACATTGAGAACTTTTAATCACAGCAATGCTTAGGCATGCCCTCCTGACAATACCCAGACTCCACAGTCTCTCCAAGAGTCAGTGCTTAGGCATTTATCTCCTGAGTGTTAGTTGCATACAGTGTCACAATTGTCTTGTTATTATTCCCCAAGCAAACACAACAATTTATATGGCATTCACACTGTGCTAGGTATTATAAGTAATCTAGGTTACATGTTGACAGTGTGCTATGATATGTGAGGGGATACCGAAGACACTCCTTACGGAGGCCAAAGGGTGACTATACATAGCTATGTTACTATTTGATTACTCCATAAAGCAAAATAGTCAACCATAGTCAATAATAGAAAACAGGTTGGTTTAAGTATAATTTGCTTACTTATATGTTCCTTCTCACTAAATAATATTGGCCTCAGAATTTTAATACAATCCAAATTCTACATTCTACTTCTTGCAAAAATATGAGTTTTCATTGGTATTACTAACCTGAAGCGATTTCAGAAATTCTCTGGCTGCTGAAGCATACACTTGATACATAGCCTAGATTCTCCTTAGTTGCATATGTTTATTCATTTATTCCTTATTCATCTAGTCATTAATGCAACTATCATTCAAAAAATTTTCATTAATATAGGAATGACATGCTACTGGAATTCTAAGGAAATTAAGGCTCTAAGATATACTGTTATAGAATTCACTTATATCATTGAATATTTCTTGATGGATTTTTCATTAATTTTATATTGTAGCACCTATTACATTGTTGGTACATAGTAGGAACTCAATATTTATTAATTAGTAAATTTTCTTTGCAGAAAAAAAAATTGTAAGTGTGACTGATTTTTCTTATTAACTGTGCAGAGTAATGTTTTCCTAGGTCTAAAATCATTGAAAAATAATTAGTATATGGTATGTATTAAATATAAAATGTCCCTCATAGTGTCAAGTGTTTGTAACTAAGCCTTCTACTTGGTCTCCCTCGCTGGTGGAGCCTTGAGGTTTGTTAGTCTGGCCCACTGGGCATTCAGAACTAGCTCACTCAGATGACTTCCTGCTACTGATAAGTGATGATGTGAGCTGGTGTCCTGCTCATGCCATGCTTCTTCTGCCATGATGAAACTTCCTCTGGAAACTGTAAGCAGAAATAAATGCTTTCTTTCCATCAGCTGTTTCTGGTTGGGTGTTTTGTCCCAGCAACAAGTTAACTGCAACAGTAGCAAAGACAAAATTTAAAGATAAAAATAGAACAACTAGTGTAAGATTTTATAAATACAATGTTAATAGGCTTTTCTGTGTACTTAGAAAACTTTCAAAACTAAAGTTCTATTTGAATTGCTCTTTAAATGAACTGACTCAGCATGGAGGACTTGGGAAGAGAGGACTTAATTACAGTTTGATTGAGGATGCTTGAAAGGAGTTTTTTTTTTTTTCTTTTTCCCCATGAATATAGCAGGTTGTCCTAAAAGGTAAACAGAAAACGTGGGCAGGCCATTGTTTTCTTAAGAGAGTCAAAGAATATTCAGCTTTTAAGTGTTTTTTGGACAAGATAACTTTGAGAGCAATTATACAATAAAAATAGAATTATAAGAATTTTTCTCCCCGTGACCTCCCTTTTCTAGATAAGTAAAAGAAGGAATGTACTATTTAAGAATGTTGAAGGATCTAAGATTTTACTGATTTTCTCAAAGTATCAAGTTATATTGCCACAGTCTCATGCTGGTAGAAGAAGCAAGACTCCTGATTAAAAGATGAAAGAGTTTCCCCAGAAAGGAGAGTAGCCAATACATCAACATAAACGCACCTTGTCCCTAAGTGTCAGTTCTCAAAGGGAACATACACATGGACATCTCACATAAGCAGGTGAAATGGTGTACATATAGAAAAGTACTTCATTTAAGGATTTGGGTCTTTTCCCAAGTGCAAGAAAGTGTGTTTACCTTTTCCATGGAGGCAGATATACCTTTACAAAATAAAAATGCCAGACCTTTTCTTTAGAGAGGCCCTCATGAGATATTTTCTGAGAACTTGAACACAGACATATTCCCTCTTCACTGAGAAAGATTAGGAGTGGTGGTAGAGAATATTTACCTGTCATTCATGTGGTATTAGCTTATCTTAGATGAGAAATTTCCAATTTTATTCCCATTTTTCTCATCATTAAAATAAACAAAAATCCATTTAATGCTCAAGTTGGAGTCGTTATGAGTATTAAACAAGCTGGACATCACTCTGCCACAGCAGGTGGTAACAGCAGCAGGAGAGTGAGCCAACTAACACTGGCAAGTTAGGGACTGAAATGTCTAATGTCCACTCCCAGCATCACACCTTCTTCAGCAAGGCTCAATCTTGCAAATTGCTAACAGCTGATGAAACAAGTATTCAGAGCACATGAATTATGGGGGACACATAATTCAAGCCACCACAATATTTAAAAAATTGTATTTTCATTAAAATAATGCATACTATAAAGATAATGGGTTAAAAGTTAGCACATAAGGTGTATGTGCCTTATCAAGCCTGTGAATTACTTGTATCTCAGGTACACAGATGGAGGAAAGGACCGCTATGCCACTAATAGTTTCACCAAAAGGCACATACATTTATGAGACAGAGTTGAGGCTAATTAATATTCATATCTTCTTTTTCTTTGTGCTCACAAGACCTAAGGTTAGTAGTTTGATAATTAGGCTGTCTTTCGTATTCAGACAAAAATTAAACATTATTATGAATGCTGAAGTTCTGGGCAGGTCAATTGCTCATCATTATTAAAACCATTTAATGCATGTTAACAGAGGTTGATAAGGTACAAAATGCTATGCAAGGCAAATGGAAAAGTTTTATTCCATTATATGTTAAGTAGAGATATAAATGAGCTTTTATTTGCAATTTCATACATTGATTCCAAAAATCTAACATATTGTTTTGAGTCTGAGTCACAGAATGTTCAGTAAGTAAATGGGCAACACTGATGCCAACACCTCTGGGTCCTCAGACCCAAGTGGACTGAATAGATAACTAAGGAAAAGACACTGTCATTTTTTACTGAATGAAAATAATCACACTAGGACTTGTAAAGTCATTTGTTTGTGTGGGTGTTTTTCATCATTATACTCACATATTTATTATACACCAAATACCTTGCTTATATAAATTCTGTTATTTATACTGTTATAGATTTCAGATTTACATAGGTGAACAGCAACAAAAGCTACAGTGTGAAAGCTAATATCTGATAGCTATTCCATGTCCATGAAGATGATTTTACCATGTTTGACTACATACTGCCTTAGAAAAGATTCTTGTCCTTTAAAATTATTTTGTCTTAAGGAACTTTAGTATTGATATTGGAAGAGATCTATAAATGTCATTATTTCTATTTACCACAGTTGGAAAAAATAGTAAGAAACATGGGCATATAAAGATCTAAATATGACATATATCATATATCTCACTGACTAAGAATTAATCGAGTTTGTAGCTTACATGTGAGAGCAAGTCAAGTAGACCTGCTCATACTTCCTGATTCCTGGACTAGAGAATAGACCAGTTTCTCAAAGGGATGCTTAGGACAAGTAGAACAGAGACCTCTACTCAAGACTTCCCCTCAGTTCACGGAAATAGAGCGGATAGAAACTAAGTCCCATTGCTCTACTGAGTGGAAAACACCAATGGTTATTGTCTGTCAATAGGTTGCTAATTCCTTTACTGTGCAGATAACTCAGGAAGGGTAAGGGCCATAATAAATCCTTCATTGGAAACAAGAGGAATGGTACCAAGCATTGTCTATTCTCACAAAATCCTATAAATCTCCCTATGTGGCTAAGACAGATAGGTTATGTGAGGGATTCACACACTACTCATTAAAGATACCATGTCCTACAGTGTATTAATAGAAGCTACAGGAAACAGAAGTATGTCTTTCTGTACGTTTCCTTACAGTTCAATAGAGCTTGGCTAGAGCATTCCTGGTTGGAGGAACAAAGGCTGATGCCTAAGCTCTCATGACATAAATGACCAATGCGGGGGGGCAGTACTGGTGTCAAGCTCCTCAATGTCTGACATCAGCTGTGACATTGGTCTCTGACCATGTCAGGGTTGTTCACATAAGAAAACTCACCTGAGTATAAGTAAGTCTCCCTCTAGATGAGCTTGGAGCCCTTTCTAGATTCCACAGCATGCAGCCACTCCTGAAGGTGACCTGGAAGGGAACAGGGGAGGGTGTGTCTGCCCTGATTATTGAGTGTGGGGTAACTATTACCTTGGGCAGTCATAGTTCTTCCTGTGAATCTTGGCATGATTATTTTATAACAAAGAAAATTGCAATCAAGATATAACAAGGCTGGGTTGTTTAAGAAGAAATCAATTTTCTACCACTTGAAATTTATGCAGTGCAGCAATAAAATAGCTTTTTTAATAATAGATGCAAGCACAGGAAAGTAGAGCTCATTCATAAAACTCACGGTGATTCTTACCAACATGAGTCTTTACTTACTAAACTGTAATGCAAGTAACTAATAAGTTTAGGAAGTGATAAATACTGCCCTAAGAGTTTAGTTTAGCATTACTAATGTACAGTGAAGTAAAATCATTTGAAACCCTAATGCATCTATATTTGGACTGTTATTATCATTCTTATTTCTTCATTATGAAAGAAGAAATCATAACCTTGGATTAAACAAACAACCAAATCTCTTCCCATTAAAATATGGCTGGAGGATCCAAGGTTCTAGCCTTTGTATGACCAGAGCACTCAACTCTTGACATGATACTGCTTTCTACCAATGTAATAGATTCCCTGTGTTCCCCTAATAAACCTTTCAATTCTAGGGAAGTAATCCCTGATTTGTGCTTGTTTAGTAAGTTGCAAAGAAAATAAGCAATACCATTTAGTATAAAGAATTTTAGTATTTGTTTTGACTTCAACAGTTTTTTTGCTAAATGAACATTTTTATGTGACTTGGTCTAGGCTTATGGATCATTTGCTCTGCCTTGCTCTGGTGTTTGTATTTGGAGAGCTGCATAATTGATTTGACTGTTTACTGGTTTCTGTGTTAGTATTTCCTTCTTTCCAATAGCAGCATAATCAACATGAAGGAAATGTCTTAAATAGTTATTATGATTATTGAACACATAGAGTTAAGATGTTAATTGCTTATTTAGCCTATGGTGGCCATTATTGTGTTACATAATTTTAAGCGCAGATTATTGAAAACTCAAAATTTTAACAAGATAAGATAAGTGAATTATTGCAATTCCCTACAGGTCCATGATTTTATGAAATGAACTATATTTAATGGCTCATATTCATAGTAAGTACATGTGCTTAATGATTCATAAGTTTAACTAAGTACTTATTTTTGACCAATTGATGGAAAGTGATCTATGAAGAGTTAAATGTTTATAAATAATGCTTCCCTGCCATTCTCACAGCCTCAATGAGGAGCAGACGGTGCATGCTGCATTTTGGCTCTATACTTTGCACATATGGTTCCCCTGCCTGTAATGCTCATTTCTTCCCCTTTCATTTAATTAGCTCCTATTTGTCTTATAATTTAGATTCCAAGCTTTTTTTCTAGGAAGCTTTCCTAATCCCTGCTAGATGAATTTCCTGCTCTAGGAATGCTCATGTTGCACTGTGACTATTGCTCTTACCTGCATCATTCTAACAAGACTCTCTAGCACATGAAACAGGGACTTCCACAGCTAATCAGTTTTACTTACCCTTGAAAGGATGAATGACTGAGTGGATGAGAATCGAGCGCTAATCAGGAGAGCATGTTATTAGATATATTCCAAATGGCACCGAAATTTGGAAAATAGGAGGAAAAGGAAACTGGAATGGAAGGATAAGTTCTCAGTGTTATATATCACTCAGTTGTCATTGAGGTATGTGGCCATTAATTAAATGAGCATTACCTATCAGCTTATGCCAGGCAATTCTCCACATCTTACTGTGATTCCAAGAAGCACGAAGAATGAATCATCATACCAAGAAAAATATTCAGGCAATACCTAGTGAGGAAACAGCAATTGCAATAAGAGCATTGTGTCTATTACAAGGAAAGTTTTGCAGATGGTAGGGAAACTGCAGGTATTGCAGACATGAGAGACTGTAGCCCAGAGTAAAACCATCCAGTGAAGGACGCCTCAGCACAGTGAAGTCAAGTAAGTTTTCAGTGGGAAGGAGAAGTGAATTTAGATCACAATGTTTGAGAATATAGGAAAGTTTTGATTGTAGAAGTTATAATTGAGCTCTGTTCTACTGCAGACAGTAGGCAGAGTGAGTCCTCTGTGGCACATACTGGTGACTCTTGCCATTCATTCACTTGCTACTGTGCACACCTGAGACCTTGTCTGTGACTGTGCATTCTCTTGATAATGAACCAACATCATGGTGGCCAGGGTCTTGTCATTGGAACTCACTTCTTGGAGTGTGTCTTCTTCTACCTTTATCACCCACAACTCAGGTTTATTCTGACTTGGGCGCTTATGGCATAGTGGGCTTCTCTAGTCGTCTAGAACCATGAACAAGTGCCCTTCTTGATACAAAGGATTTAACTCTCCACTCATCTTACAGTTTTCTGGAAGACTTGGGAAAAGCTGAAATGGACACGTCTTTGGTTTTTTGAGGGTACATGATGAAGTGATCCTCAGTTATAAAAGATGCTTGTTGGGGTAGGCAAATACATTATTCTACCATTGCAAATCAAAGCTGTATGTGACAAGTGACTTAAATTGTCAGAGATAGGAGAAATTTACAATAGACTTTCAGAGAATCTTGGAAAAATCAATGTGTTTGTCTAATAACTTAACAGCTAAGCAAGCCAACATTGATAAGAAATCACTAGGGAACCTGCTATCTCTATGATGGTTCTATTTTAAAAAATCAAGGGTTTCTTTTTTAAGCAGAGGATGTTATTTGTTGCTCAGAAATTACAATATGTTTAATCAGCTATTTTTTACTTCTGTTTTTCAGCTAGATAAGAAGTGATATAAAAGGAAGCTATGTAGGATGATGTGCTATTCTAGAATTATTGGAAATGGTTTCTTAGAGGTCATTTCTCATTTAATTTTTCTTCTCTGTATAGAGGCCTACATAAGTTTAATTTTTTCATGTATCCTTTTCTTTAAAACCCACTGGAGTGTAAGGAAAAAGAATTTTTATTAGCCGTGCTAATGAATGACTAAATGGTTGTTAGGATATGTTCTGTTGTAGTTCCATTAAATGGAAGCTCTGAAACAAATTAGGGCATTACTTAATGTGTGTATTAATTGATTCAAGCCACTTAACATACGAAGAGTCAATTACAAATCAAGACTTAATAGCTTAAGCCTTAATGCCTTAAAGGTGATTGCAAAACTTTTGTGAAATCATTAAACTTGTTTAACTTAGAAAGTTTATCAAGTTACAGAGGCTAGTTATGACAAAATAAGCAAAACCAGAGGTTTTTGTACTGCATGTGTTTTTGCTACAAGTAGCAACTGGTGATTTTAGACAGGGAATGTGGCCAGGGTATGTTTTTTGATTCTTAAAAGTAGCACCTTACAGTGAATGAGGGATCCTTTACTTCTGCATTCTTGCTAACTTCTATTTTGGTAGATTTTTATGATTGACATTCTAACTGGGATTAGATGAAATCTCGTTGTTATTTTGATTTGCATTTTTCTGATGATTAAGGACATTGAACATTTTCTCAAGCGAGAATTGGCGATTTGTATTTCCTCCTTTGGGAATTCCCTGTTCAGGTCACTGCCCCATTTTTTAAGTGATGTGTTTGATTTTTTATTACTTAATTTTTGGAGTTCTTTGTAGGTTCTAGATATTAGACTTCTGTACATGGTGTAGCGGGAAAAGATTTTCTCCCATTGTGATGGTGGTCTGTTGGCTCTGTGTATGGTATGTTTGTACAGAAGATTTTTTTGCTTGATGAGATGACATTGGTTAAGTGATTGTTGAATATCTTGGGCTTCTGGAGTTACATTCAGGAAGTTCTTTCCAACTCCTATATTGTGGAAAGTCCCTCCTATTTTATCTTTCAGGTTTTTAAGAGTTTCAGGTCTTATATTGAGGTCTTTAATCCGTTTGGAGTTGATTTTTGTGCATGATGATATGAGTGGGTCTGGTTTTATTTCTTTTTTTACATGCATTCAGTTTGTCTAGCACTGTTTGTTGAAGATGCTATCTTTTTTCCAGTATATGTTGTTGGCAACTTTGTAAAAGATTAAATAGCTGTATTTACTTGAACTAAGAGCTGGGTCCTCAATTTTGTTCCAATATGGTCTGTCTGTCTTTATGTCAGTCCCATGCTGTTTTTGTTACTATAGTTTTGTAGTATTGCTCAGGTAAGATCAGGTATAGCAATAAAATCTGGGGGTGTTTCTTTTGCTGAGGATATTTTGGGATATCAGAGGCCTGCCATTCCAAATGAATTTTGAGATTATTATTTTTTCATTTCTACAATGATGCTGGAATTTTTATTGGTATTGCATTGAATGTTTATATTGCTTTTGGTAGAATTTCCATTTTCACAATATTAATTTCACCTATCCAGTACCATGGAAGGTCTTTCTATATTCTCATGTCTACTCAATTTCTTTCTTGAGTGTTTTTATGTTCTCATTATATAGAACTTTCATATCCCTGGTTTGTGTTATTCCAAGGTATTTGATTTGTGTGTGTGTGTGTGTGTGTGTGTGACTGTTGAAAATAGGACAGTCTTACTGATTCCTTTTTTGTATGCTTGCATTTTCATATAAGAAAACTACTGACTATTGTGTGTTATTTTTGTATCCTGCCACTTTACTGAAGGAGTTTATCATATTTAGGAGTTTTTTTTTTGGTAGAGTTTTCCTTGTTTGTTATGAATAGGATCATATCATATGCAAATAGGGATAATTTGACTTCTTTCTGATTTATACCCCTGCTCTGTCTTTCTCCTGTCTTACTGCTTGGATAGGAACTTAAAATACTATGTTGCAGAGCAATGGTGAAAATGGACACCCCTGTCTTGTTCCTGATCTTAATGGGAACTCCTTGAGTCTATCCCCATTGAGTATGATTTGGGAAAGAGGTATTTTGTATAAACCCTTTACTATGTTGAGGTATAATCCCTCAATGCCCAATCTCTCTAGCATTTTGATAGTGAAATTATGTTGTATTTTGTCAAAGGTTTTCTCTGAATCAATTGAAATGATTATGTGGTTCTTGCATTTGAGTTTATTTATGTGTTGAATTGTGTTGCATGTGTATTTATGGTAGTGATATCCTCTTCTGGGATCATTCCCTTGATGAGTAAGAAATGTCCTTCTTTGTCCTTTTTCATTACTTTTGGTTTAAAGTTTATTTTGTTGAATATTTATGTAGCCACACCCACCTGTTATTTTTTTAAATTTGTATTTGCTTAGAAAACCATTTTTTATCCTTTTACCCTAAGGAGTGTCAGTTTTTAGAGGGGAGGTGGGGTTTCTGAAGGCAGCAGATGGAAGGGTCCATTTTTCTGATCCACCCTGTTAACATGTATCTTTTTGTGGGAGAATTAAGTCCATTAATATTCAAAATTATAAGTATGATGTTTGATTTAAAACCTGCCATGGTGGATTAATATATTATACATTAAGACCACTCTAATTTTGGTAATCAGGCTCATCCTCTAGTGGTCTCTTCAGATTGGTTTTTTGATTCAAAGGACCACCCTTCAGAAAAGCTGAGTTACCTGAAGACAAGCTAAAGGAGAAGGGAGGAATAATTATCCCATTAATGAAATGATGTATTATCCATATCTAGAGTTTACAGATCTTCACTAGTAAGATTGCCTGCTTTTCTGAGTTTTAACTCCAAAGTATAACTTTCCCTTTTTTTTTCCATTCTATAACTAGCCACAACCTTAAGCATACTTACAACAACAATCTTGGCTTTCTCCCCATTTTCTCTGAAAACCCTGGTTCCCATGCCTTTCTATAGCTGCTTGCAGACCTACATTACTGACCTTAACTCTAGAGGCATGATATTTTCTCTTCCTCTTCATCTCCTTCCTCCTGACAGCTGCCAAGATTACAGCTTTCCTGCCCTTTTGTTCCTCTCCCCCCCCAAAAAAATGACCCTCATACTTCAAACAAACAAAAGTATGGTTTCTATAGTTGCACAGGAAGCAGAAGTATAGTCTATTGTTTTGAATCAGATGTCCCTTCCGTATGCTTTGAAAGCTTAGTTCCCAGATGGTGCTAGTTTGGGAGGAGGAGCCTTGCTGGAGAAGGTGTGCTGTTGGGGATAGGCTTAGAGGTGATACAGCTAGTGCCCCCTTTCTAGAGTTGCTGCTTCTACCTGCCCAGGTGGTGTCCAGATTCTGCTCATGCTATACTGTCCCTTGTCATCGTGATTCTCCCCTTTAGACTATAAGCCAGAATAAAATACCTTTCCTCCTATCAGCTATTTTGTGACAGGTATTTAATCCCACCAATGAGCATTTAACTACAGAGTCTATATTTTGTACATTCTCATGCCATTTTTTTTCATGTTTCTTTCTTAAAAATCTTCATAAGCAGACATAACATGTATCTTTACATTTCGGTTTCCTTTTGGGTTTCTAAATGCTTAAATATGTTTGGGGATGAGTGACTTTAAAATACTGTTGACACAAATCCATTTAGTAGAACTGTAGTTTTATTTTGAACATCTCACAGAATTTTTAGCTCATTGGATGGTTTGACTTCACCGTCTTTATAATTAGATATCTGATGATCTAACAGAAAAATCTGATGCAGAATAGTAAAGTGACTCATCCTTTTGCTTTGTCTCTGCTTTTGTTTTCCTTCACATTTTGATTTCAAAATAAGCCCTCTATCAGTGTCCTTTGTCTCATTTTACAGTTTTATGAATGT
The DNA here is from genome assembly GCA_004024765.1 of Zapus hudsonius. Classification (NCBI taxonomy): domain Eukaryota; kingdom Metazoa; phylum Chordata; class Mammalia; order Rodentia; family Dipodidae; genus Zapus; species Zapus hudsonius. The sequence goes on from PVHP010016588.1 coordinate 25,009, forward strand.
ATATTTCCTATATTGGTCTTTATATGTTGGGACATTCTTATATCATGTCATTAAGACCAGCACATTCAAAAAATTGTGAAACATTTTTGAATTATAGAATTGATTCAGAAATTCCATTAAAATTGATTTACGTAAGCAATGTCAGTATAGAGCTACATATAAAAGGTATATTCTGGGTCCTGTGAAAAATGCATCACTTATTCCCACCTATTACCTCTTAAAAATAAAAAAAAGTTTCATGTTAATCATTAACTTATTAAATAAAATCTATGTTAGAAAATATTTGATTACTGGGCTGGAGAGATGGCTCAGTGGGTAAGGCACTTGCCTCCAGTGCCTAAGGCCCCAGGTTCAATTCCCCAGGACCCACATATGCCAGACCCACAAATTGGTGGTTCTGGTGTGCTCTCTCTCTCTCTTTCTCTCTCTCTCTCTCAATCTCTGTATCTCTGCTTGAAAAATGAATAAATGAAATATTTAAAAAAAGAAAATATTTGATTACTAAAATTTCCTTAAAGATAATGTAATAAGCTATATATTTAAAGTTAATGTAATTCCATGTATTAACAGAGTCCTTAGTACAAATAATAGAGATCTTGCCTACAAAGCAGTGTTTTAGGAGCCTCTATTTGTTCTCTCCGAAAGGAGAGATTCTGCTTATGTGATTTGTTCCCATATCTTATTGTATTCTGCCAGTTTGAAATTTAGCACCCTTCTAACCCAAGGCTTTTAGGGTAAGTTATTTCAGATTTATTGTTTGGGCCTCATGAAGAACCTTTACTCTTGAAGTAATGCACTCTGGTGTAAGACTTCAAGGCAAGTCCAAAACTTCCTTAAACAAAGATTTAAGTTACACTTTTATTGCACAGAGGAAATGGTTTGCCATAATTGCAGCAGTCCATCCACAATGGTACTTTCTTATCACAAAGGGGCTCATTGTCAGTAAAGTAAGTTATAGACTTGATTTGGGTGCCCTCTGTAGAAATTATACTTCTCAACCTCAGTAAGCCATCCTGAAAATGTAATTCTCAAAATGAGAATGGTATTAGTGGCCATATTAGGAATCAAATCATTCTACTGCTATTCACTAAACTTCCATTGAAAGTATATTCATTCCTGGACAGTAGACTTTCTGTGGAAAACAAGTGTGTTCATTAGTGCTAGAAATTGCATGCGGACGTTACCCCAAATTGGCAGGCAAAAGTAAAATTTTACTTTTAGACTCTTCAGGGGTCCTGAAGGCCTCCAGAGTCCAAGATAATAAAGATGGTTTGCAGCTTTAAGCAACATAAGGAATGCAGTCTTTCTTCTAGGAAAGTTGTTTGTAGTTTTTAACCATGAGTTTGAACCATGAAATGAGGACTCTTATGGTCAATTGCACATTGATGAATTCAGTTTTCATGGCTTCACGTTATACCTTCACATTTTTAGTAACTAAAGAAAATCCTGGTGCATTAAGCAATTCTCTAGAATGTGGATAGGGAGGGAATAGAGGTGTGAAAGGGTTGTGGCAAACTCAAGCGAGTGGAAACTTGTCAATGATGAACTACTATAACTTTCTTCAGTTTCTAAGTTGCAGCATGTTATCAGCCCGTTCCACTGGTTGATTTATGTGAAAAGAGAATACTGAGGTATGGAAAAATAAGTAATCACAGGGCCAAGGAGATGGCTTAGCAGTTAAAGGCACTTGTTAGTAAAGCATGCCTGCCCAGATATGATTCCCCAGGAAAGCCGCATATACAATGTGGTACATGTATGTGTAGTTTTTTTGCTCTGGCAGGCAGCCCTGGAGAGCACCCACTTTTCTCTTTCTTTTTTCTTTTCTTTTCTTTGTTCTTTCTTTCTCTCCTTGCTTATTTCTTTCTTTCTCTTTCTCTCTCTTTCTTCTCTTACTCTCTCTTTCTCTGTGTGTATGTCTTTCTCTCTCTCTTTCTCTCTGAAAAGAGTTGCAGAAGTTTTACTTCTATTTTTGTGAGTTTGTTAATCTTCTGAGTTCCAGTACCTTTAGTTCTTATTTTCATGTCTTGCCCCTTACCTGGAATTAAATAATGCATGCCTATTTAGTAGTAATGCAACAAATAGATGATTTGAAACAAATAGATGATTCTAAATATTAAATTCAAAGTCAAAATTATACAATTTGAATTAATAGATATGTTTATGTGCTAATATTAATAAACACTGTGGGATTTCCCTTTAAACCATGTTTAACGCTTGCCCCTGGCCCTGAAAATTAGAAAACTATGAACTCCAGGCCATGGACTGTGTCAAAGCTCACACATGAGAGTCACACAGAGCTGATTTAACATTATCCAGGCTTGTTTAGTAGCTGCAAGTCTATATGTCATATATTCTCTCCTTTGGAATTTCAGTTGGTTTTTGATTAAGGATACATTTTGAACTGTCAAATCTTAATCTCCCTTACTAATTTACTAATGAAAGAGAGGCATAATTTCAAAGCAAGTTGTGTGTAGCACTTACCTTACCATTCAGATAGGATATTGACACAAAGGACAGCCAGTTATACAAAAAGGCTTTAAAAAGTGAAAATGTATAGGTAGTAATTCCTATTGCTGAAGACACCATGGGCTGCAATCACAAAACATTGAGAAATCAAGCTGAAGCTGAGATTGAAGCCATCTCCCTGCTGGCTAGCTCCACAGTTCTGGGAAGGGCTATGTGAGCTGATGGGAGAGGGATCCAAGTCTCCAACCATCAAGGCAAAATTTTCACATAGGAGCAACTGTGTCCTCAATTTATGGGGTTAGTCAGTTGATCTCTGATTAGATATGATGTCCATTTGTGGGGGGAGAATTCATGTCTGATATTAAAAACCAAGTCAAACACCAATGGGAGTTCATAGACCTTAGAGGAAACTTCCACAGCTCTTTAGATAAATGGAGAGATTATACCCACCGAAAGCTTTTTAAATATATATGTTTATCCTCTTTGATACATGCTGTTTTCACTCTTGGTTAGAGAACCTGCATTTTACATATGGCGGCAAATAACAGGGAGACCCAAGACCCATCAGACAGCCCACGAAGGAGGATATACAACTGATCAGGGATGGCGAGGGGGGGAATTGGGGAAGTCGGGATAACAACGCATGGTTTGCCCACTAAATAATGTAACTCATTATGGACAATAAATATTAAATTTTAAAAAAAAAAGCTAAAATACTTGGAAAAAAATGATAAGAAGAGAAAGGCAAGTGCCCTGCACTGGGTGAGTGATATCCATCACACAGTCCAGGGCCCCAAAAATATTGCTGAGGAAGTTTCAGATTAAATATAAGTGCTGTTTTTATAGCTAGCCAGAAATTTTATCCATGAGGATGGTGACAGACCTGGAGGAGACACAAAGCTCAGCAAAGAAGAAAATAAGAGGCTTCCAAGAGCTACACACTAAAGGAGACTTATTACATGCCCTGCAAAGCTCAGGGAACTTTGTGGAAGAGGGGCCATAAAGAATGTAAAAGCCACAGAGTGGAGAGAAAGCCATACTGTGAGGCATTATCCTTCCCACAGGAAACATGACTGTGGCATTCATGACCCCATAGTAATTACTGCTACTCTCCCTGAGGAGGGTCCTTCGTAGAATGTAGGTGGGAGAGGGGACAAAAGAGAATAACCCAGTAGGAATATGGCCAATTTGTACTGTGTTCATGTATTAATGTTCCTCAAAATATTTAAAAATTATAAATAATGGAGATTTTTTAATTAAATGAAATCTTAAATGTTATTACCTCACTAGTTATGTTGCCAAAAGTACAAGATGAACAAGAGATAATTCTTAAAAAATGTGAAAATGCTGAATTCAAGAGTACTCAAAATTTGAAACGAATGTGTATGTTTAGCAACACTAAATTCTCCAGATGTTTCAATGATAGAACTCCAATTTGTATACCATGGTGCTGATGTTCTGGACATTTTAACTCCAATCCACCCTTTCCTTTCCTCTGTATTTTCATCTGTTTGCTCCCACACTTTTTCTTCAGTCTTGTACTTTATGTTAGGTGTCAGAAATATAGGGAATAAAAGCAGAAGACACCTAATCCCTTATAAGAATGATTATCAAAAATAAGATACTAAAGAAAATCTCCAGTGAAATGCACAATGCAGAGCTGCAACTGTGCCAAGAGCCTTGAGGGAACATGATGCCAGGCTGAGAACATCCCCACTCATCCAGAAAAGAGCCTCCCACCCTCTACTCATTGGGCTCTTCTCTCACTCTGAGTGTTCTGAGACCACTGTTAGGCATAAATTGAACTTTAAACTCTAACACCTGATATGAAATTGAAAAAAATATATATCATGTCTTCCAGAAAAGACTTCTGTGAAGATTCCCATTCTCCAGTGTCAGCTCGATCATTCCTTCCCTTCATGTCCTCTCTGCCCTAGGCTCAGCTTCTACATCTCCACTGGTGGTACTGGGTTTTCACATCTTCATGCAACCTCCTAAAATCTGTATCCTTGATAAACCAGCATGGGAGCTGGGGAGATGCCTCAGTGAATATAGTTCTTGCTGTGCAAGCAAGAGAATTGGAGTTTGGATCTCCAGAACTCATATAAATGTTGGGTGGGTATTTTGGCCTGCCTGTATCTCAGGGCTCTGAGGACCAGGGAAAAGCTGGCTAGGGAGATTAGCCAAATCAGTGAGCTCTGGGTTCTAGTGAGAAACCGTGCCTCAGTAAATGAGATGAAGAGTGGTTTAAGACCACTTAATGTCAACCTCTAAACAAACACCCCCCTCACTCACACATACCTGTGTGTACCCACACACACATTTGTTCTCACACAAATATATATGTATGCACACATACATGCCCAACACACACACGAGAGAGAGAGAGAGAGAGAGAGAGAGAGAGAGAGAGAGAGAAACCCACTGCGACAATATAAGGACCCCAGGGCAGGGTACCTCTCCTTGATAATCAAAAGGTACGTTCTCTGCCTGGGATTACCAGAGTCTTGCCCATCTGTTGTGCTGTCTAAGGGATATTTCCTTTCCTCCTGGAGTGAATACAAAGCTGTAGTAACTTCTTCCTGGTCTGGCCCCTACATGCAGATGTTCAGCCTATAATCCACCTTGAAAAGTGGCAGAGAAGGCAAGGTTATATGCGAAACCCAGAGGGTCCAGTTAAGGGGCTTTGCAGTGCTAATGTATTTATTCTTTATTACTCAGGCAAGCATTCACTTCAAATATTGGTCCATAATAATTTAAATAGAAAATCTAAAACGTTTTTATTGAGATACTTTTTACTTTGTATATAATTATATTCTCTTATCAAGGCTTTGTAAAGAGTTTAAGTCATAATAACTACTTTAATACTTATTTTTGTGCATTTGTTTTTATTTTATATAAAGAACAAAATAATGGTCCTATTGAAAAGCTTACATTTTATAAAGATAAAACATTCTAAACCTTTTTAATGAAGTTCACTTGTTAGAAAACTTTAGTATATAAATATGTTTTATTGAGGTTAATATAATAGAAAACTAGCAACAGAATTAAAAGTACATTTTACTACCTAGTTAGCATTAAATTGAAAGAGTATTCATTTCTGGTATGAAAAGGGATTTGACTGTTGAAAATGCACAGTATTTAAAAAAAATCTCTGTGTCTCCCTTCTAAACACATATGCACACACTGGAGTGCGTGGTGTCATATACATGAAAACAATAGCGTTCCTCCTCCCTACTCTTCCCTCAAAGCAAACTCCTCTCGCTTTAGCTTTTTAAAAATGATAAAAGAGTGCTAGAGAGATGACTCAGTGTTTAAGGCACTTGCCTACAATTTCTAATGACCCGGCTTTGATTCCCCAGGCCTCATGTAAAGCCAGATGCACAAAGTGGCACACACATCTGGAGTTTGTTTTCTGTGATTAGAGGCCCTGGCATGTCCATTCTATCTCTTTTCCCTCCGATTCTCTCTGCTTACAAATAAATAAATAAATAAAATTTAAGAATGACAAAGGACTTGTTTCCCTTTTAAATATTTTGACTTTCAGAATCATGTTCATTGTAGCAGGCATTTCTGTAATGTTTAGCATGCTCTGCACACACATATGCAGCAAGGGGTGTCCAGAAGGAGGAGGCTGACAAGGGCAGCCATTTTCAGGTACATGAAGGATGTTCCTGTGCTGCTCTCCATTCTTTAGAGAAAAGATAAAAGTGAAGGAGATTGAACGTGGCGTGGGAGAAACACTGCCTCCTTTCAATATCAATTCTTCACCAGGCATACTTAGCAGGCACCTTCCTCAAGCAGACTAGGTGACTGGCCTTGTTGGAATTCTCATCTGCAGAGGTGCATCACGGGGAGCAGACCAGGCTCCCAGATGCCCAGGTAGGGTTGAATTTATGTGGATCTCCCCACTACTGTTTTTCACTGTCAGAAGGAATTTGGTATATTTGGAGAAGATTGCCTTGCAACTCAACTTGTTAGACAGTAAAATTAAATGGTTAAAAACCCCTTGCTCAGTGGCTAAGGCCCTTTCTTGCTAAGCCTGTCCACAAGGGTTCAATTCCCTTATACCCACATAAAGCCCCATGAGCAGTGTTACATGCATCTGGAGTTAATTGTAGGGTGGCCTTGAACTTCTGCCTCCAGAGTGCTGGGATTAAAGGAGTGTGCCACCACGCCCAGCCCAAGATTAATACATTCTTGCAGACCAGTATTTTCTACAATGTCATACAAGCCCTAGTCATAAGCATCCAAGACCTTGACCCCGCAGGTATAAGCACATGTTTGTGCCAGGCTGTCTACAAAAGTGACACTCAATAGGAATAGGTGGCCCCTGGGCTGATCTTGGGAAAGTCATGGATAAATGGCAGGAAAGCTGACCTATATTCTGTTAGAAGAGAAAGCTGGTGCAATCAGCCCTGAGTTTCTAAACATGAAAAATTTCTATTGAACATTCATGTGAAAGCAAAACAAAGGGAAAGCTTTCTGCACTGTAAAACATTGCAAAAGCCTTGAATTTGGCAACCTAAGCTGAAAACCTGGGCATTTTAAGCAGATCACAACAGGTGAACTCTATTCGCATTCATGTGTGAAATATAAGCTCAGTTGTGTGCCTTTCTGAAGAACTATTCTGCCAATAAAGAGCACATAGAATGGATTTTTCTTCCTGTGAGGCACAAATGGTGACTTTCTAATTTACTTCTTATGAGACCTATTGAAAAGAAAACCCTATGGTGATCTACTTCCGAATATACTTATTTAAAAATATCAATTATTTCTTTTTGCAATTAAAAACATAAATTAGTAATGCTTTATTCCTATTGCATTTCTAGAATCATAAAAGTGAATAAGGAACTGTTTTCATACTTCCCAAAACCCTTTATCATTTCTGAATGTATATAACTTTAATTAGTTTGCTTTTACTTCCCCTTACCATTAACTATTTCTCCTGTCGTTAAAATGTTATGTTTTTTCTTCACACAAAGAAACTTTAGAATACGAAAGACCGGTTTTCTTCATAATTCACCAAGATATTTTTATCTCATCAATCAAACTCAAGGTTAAATTTTTTACTCTTAGCCTAAAGTTTTTTTTAATATATATTTATTGTCCAAACTGTGTTACATTATTCAGTGGGCAAACGATGAGCTGTTATCCCCAATCAGCTGGATATCCTCCTCTGTGTACCATCTGGATCAGTCCTTGTGGCAGGGGACCATGGAGAGCCTAGTAGTACTCAGCCGGGTCCTCCTGGCCCAAGTGTGTTGTTACTGAGGGGTGCCATGCCTCTGGATAGTCTCGTCCACCACGGCTCTCACAATCTTTCCGCCCCCTCTTCCGCATAGGTCCCTGAGTCGTGGTGGATGAGTATTAAGGCTGCTTTAAGATTGTGAGTTTAGGGGTCTTTGTGATGAAGATCTTTGGTTTCTGTCTCACTGGCTTATCCTGTGTAGGTTGAATGTCTGTGGCTGTGGGTCCCTCGGTCCTCCCGTCATTCTCTGCGGGGTTCCATCTTATGCATGAAACTATTCCATACAGGAATAATTTTTTTACTCTTTCTCAAGAGTCAAACATCCAATATTCTAAAAAAGGAATATTTCTACAACATAATGCTTTCTTTATATCAAAAAGACACATATATATGTACAATGGAGTGAGTATATGAAACAGCGCTTACTTATGTAAAGGTATATAAATTTTTTCTTCTATCTGCCCCAAAGTAGGAAAAATAAAAAGTTACCTAAATAGTTGAATGGATTCACTCCAGGCTATGACTGATAGGGACGCAATGTGTAGACTTAGATCTACAGTTTTTACCAGAACCCATTTCTCCTGGCTCCTAGCTTCCTGCTTCTCCCAGTGCAGAGAGTTATCATTAGTGGGTGTCGTGCATGGACATCGCCCTTTCTCTTTTGTAACTTTTCATAAACTCCTTCCAAGTCTAAATGCAAAACTGTTCGTGAGAAAAAGAATATTGCACTGCTTCCAACCAAGCAGCACCCTCTATGTTTAGATACTGGTCTGCTCTCAAGTGTGAACTAGCACCTCTGGCAGTGTTTTCATCCATAAGCACCCAAAGGAGCTATATCTTCAGATAGTGTTCTTGATTTTAAAAATTTGTGTAGACAATGTAACAAATTAAAGTAAAAAGATTTCACTATAAAGTTCTAACCATTCATGGAAATGATCCAAAAATTTTACAATGCTTCAAGGCTCCTGTCATCCAGACATGAAAACAATGGTCTTAAGGATAACAAGAAGGGGCTAGGGGATGGATTAGTGGTTAAGATGATTGCCTGCAAAGCCCAAGGACCTGGGATCGATTCCCCAGGAGCCACATAAATCCAGATGCACAAGGTGGCACATGCATCTGGAGTTCATTTGCAGTGGCAAGAGGATCTGGTGTACTCGGCCCAATCTCTCTCTCTCTCTCTCTCTCTCTCTCTCTCTCTCTCTCTCTCTCTCTCTCTTCTCTCTCCCTCTCTCCTCTTTCTCTGTCTTTTCAATAAATAAACATTTTTATAAAAAAAGACAGCAAGAAGGGTAACAGGGGACCTGTTATGTTGCTTATTGGACAAGCTTTTTAGAAATTATGATTTAAATGGACACTTATTTTTATTTTATTTATAGGACACTAATTTACTGTATTTTGTATGTATAGGTACCTAAATAATAACTGATTAACTCATACATTCTGGAAGTTCCCAGTTTTTTTAAATGTTTCTGAGATATGAGGGTCATTGGGGAAAATATATAACCCAATATACATTAAAAATCAGAATTCTAAGAGTCCACTTGATAGAGGCATTAGTTCAAATGACATCTCTGTAATGGGTATCATTGTAATCTTTTGCACCCCAACATTTCTTCTATTGTTTTTGCTTTGTGCCAGGCCCTCTACAGATATCATCTCATTTACTCATATCTCATAAACTCATAAGTACAAACATAGCTTGAGTGTATTACTATACTTCAAAGAGGTATATGGATATTTTGCTCACGCTTCTTTCATTATAATACTTGTGAGATTTGAACACATGGCTGTGCACATCTGTATGTAGGAAACCTACTTGTACTTGTCATAGTCTGCTTACCCATTGAACACTCTGGAATAGTCTTGCTCTTTGAAAGAGTAGTCAGTAGGCTGCCATCCAGAGAGGAACATATCTCATCCTCTGTGTGGCCTCTCATTCACATGGGGTTTGTGCATAAGGGACTCGGTGCTCAATATGTACTTCAGTGAATGGGAAGAGCTTGTGCCAGGCCTCTCTCTAGCTCTCTTATACATTGTGTTTGCCATGTTCCATATATATCTCACTTCCTGCTGTTCTGTGGACCAGAGTCACTTGGCCAAGCTAAAGAATTATGATGTGGAAAATAGACTCTACTTCTTGAAAGACAGGTAACAAAGTCACATTGCTGATTGTATAAAATCAGGAAACTTGTATAGTACTCTCTTCAAATATAACTGTTTGTCTTTGACAGTTCACATCACTCCATTTCTACTCTGGACATTTGCAGCCACAGGACCTTCCCTGTGGACTTGTTTGGGGAATGAGCATCATTCTGTTTGTTTCTGTGGTTGTTTGCAGCCCATGGAATGGTTTGCTCGTCTGTCCTGCAGCGTTCAGGTTCAGGTGGCGCTCCTTGAGAACACCTGCCCATTTCTGTGTCAGAACAGTTGCCTGATGAATTCAACCCACCCCATGTCAGTGGTAGTGTGGCCGGGGCCACAGCTGCCCTGAGCCACAAAGCCCAGAAGCAGAGGGACTGAATGGGATGGCCAGGAGCCTCCGAGCTGCACGTACTGCTCTTACTTGCCGGTTTTTGTTGTCTGTCTTTTTATGTTGACTTTGTCCCTGGCATAATTTCCCACTCCAGTAAAACGAGTCTCCTAAAAATATATATATATATATATATATATATATATATATATATATATATATATATATATATATAACTGTTTGTCTTTAAGGTAGTATTAACTGTAAAATAATGCAATCTGCCCAATAGTATTATTCTGAAATTTAATTTTTTATTCAATGGAAATCCCCTAAGCAGTTAAAGTCCAGTCACTGGACAAATGGTAATGATGATTATATTTGGAATTACTAAAAAGATGTTGTTTAGCAAAATACACAATGATTGAACATGAGTCTCTCAAGGTAAAAGAACTAGTTTTTGATTGTTTGATTAAGATCTTATA